>JANIJG010024425.1:0-67284 GCA_024611175.1 Megaceryle torquata | reverse complement strand
GTTCTTCTACTTTTTCTTTGATAAAATAAAAGTTTTTTACCTTTTTTTAAATTTAGGCTTATTTTTTTTTAAGTTTTTTTTTTTTTTTTTTTTTTTAATCATTTTAAAGAACAAAACAGAACAAAAAGAACAGTTTTTGAAAACATGCTGAAGCCAGCCCCAGAGATTATAGTTCGCGGTAGTCGCTCTAAGTGTCTGTCAAGGCTGATCATTGCCATGGATTTTTTTCAGTAGTGCCAGGATTTCTTAACCTCATCATCATCATGCTCCATTGCTGGTAGCAAAATAATTTCTTTTGGTGAGACTTTGGACCCCTTAAAAAATCTAACTGAATTCAGTTGCATCAGAGTTCAACTTTTGCATGATTGTTTGGACTTTTCCAGATTGAATGTAACACCTGAATGAGTGTGGTGATGCTCATTTATTAACTATGCTTTATAAGTTTTTAGGGATTTTCAAATTAAAACATATAAAACCAGTCAGTGAACCAAATGCTATAAACTTATTAAAAAGACCACAGCTACTTCCAATAACGATGATGAAACAGAAAATACAGTTGTTTTCCCATTTTTGTTTGTTTCTTTTTATGTATGTTTCATCTTTGTAGCATGAAAGTATCCTGCATCATTGACACAGATGTCTAGACCCTGTGGGACTGGAAGAATACTAACACTGCTACTGATGGATGGCATTTCTCTCTTGCCTGTCTACCTGTACTTGAGCATGTAACAGAATAACTTCTAAACAGTGCATCTCATTCATTCAAAAATATTCTAAGTGTTTTAAAAGGAAATCCTTGAAAAAAGACCCAAGCAAACAAGAAGGCAGAATGCAAAAAAACAAAAACACAAAACAAAACAAAACAAAACGCGCCACTTGCAGGGCACCACAAGCATCTCTGCAACAGTTTAGCAGTCTGACAGTTGTCTGATGGCACCCATCAAAATAAAGGTTCCTTTCTCTTGCGTCTTCTAATCTGCAACAGACTTAATACATCCACGAGGATATGAACATCCTAAATTATTTATTCATAGATAATTAAAGACAGACAAAAGGGCATTCTGGGGCAGGGGAAAACTGGGACTACAAAGCTATGCCAAGAGGTGTTAAGGTGGAATGGGAAGAAACAAGACAATTGGAGATCTGCAGCAAAGAGGAAAGGAGACATTGCAAGCACTCAGATTTTCTTATGAGAGGAAAGAGCAAAGGAGTCCGGTGGATGTTAAAGGGGAAAATAAGTAATTGGAGGATACTGAATGAGATTAATGCAACATCACCAAGATAGAGACCAGAAATCCTTAGTCAGGGAGAAGGGTATAATAGAAGACAAATGAAAGACAGATGGGAGAGAGTCTGAACAAACTGAAAAGAACCCTTGAAACAGGGGGTGGGAGGCTTGATTATCCACATGGATCTGGTGAATGGAGTGAACAACTACAATGAGCCCAGCTGTATGCAGAGTTTGGCCTGAAGAACCTATTAAGGTGCAACCACTTGTCCATCCCTGAAATACAATTTGAGGCATTTGTGGAGAAATCTGTTCAAATTCCACTGATACCTATGAGCACCAGCAAAGTTATAAGTGGTTCTGTGACTTGGAGGAAGTATTTTCTGAGATGTAGCCTTATTATCATATTATGGATGAAGAATATACTGTTTAGTACATAGGTACTGTTTCACTTTTCATAACATCTAAATATAAACAGTGTTATCTTCAAATAGATTGTGCTTATAGTGGAGCAGACATGGGTGTTTTACTTCCTGGTAAAGTGTACAGTATGTTGTGCTAAATGAAGGAAAATGTTTATGTACAAAGACACAGTGAAGCTAAGCCACTCTTAAACATTACTTATACAAAATAAGGAACCAACTGAAAATAGAATTAGATGATATATTAGATTATATTCAGAAAAGTAATTCCTAATAACTTCAGTTTTATCCATGTTCTGATATCACTATTCTGTGGCAAATATTTAATCCTCACCATGTAGCTCTTGCAGAGGCAAAATTCCCAGTGAAATCAATGAGATTTTTACTTAGCTATTCAGCGTCAGGTTTGCCTCCTGGAGTCATGTAAATACTTCAGGTCTGTGTTCTCCCTGACATGATCACCAATAAATAGTTCACATTCTTCAGTATTTGGGATGGACTCTATTCTGCTATGTACCCTCCATCAAGACATCTTTATCAAGGGAAAGGCACTAAAATTTATTACCACTTCTCCATTACCGGAGCCTGGTGTGGAGCACTCCATATTACAACACAGCAAGTGAGCCACAAAATCTCCTCACCAACTGCCCAGCTTCATTCAGCCCTGTTTTAATATCTTCTCCTTGCTTAGTTATTTCTAAGTTCCTCCCTAAAAACTCTTCTATATAATTGGGTTTGTCCACTGAGGTGCTAAAAAATAAGGGACAATTGGTGGTGGGGCATCCCAGTGGTGAGGAAGAGGAAAATTTAAGTACATAGGGTAAGTGGAAATGAGATACGCTTAGCTACTAGAATGAGATGAGGGTGGGTGAATGAAACAGGGGAAGTGAGAGTCTACAAAAAGTTTGGGAGATGGAAGGGGGGTACCATGTACTAAATGGCCCTTTTAATGCTCTTTTCCTTCTTTTCTCATTCTTATTCCTCCTTGATCTAACTGGATCCTTCTCTTTCCCCACCTTTGGCCCTTTCCCTAAACATTACACAGTAAGTCTTGAACATTCTGACATCTCTTTAGTTTGTATTACATTTCAGGGGAAAGGGTCTCTTCCCTTGATCATCTTGGTGGGTTTCACCCCAGGGACTTGGTCATTCCCCTTGGTTGGTCTTGGCAGTAAGCAGTGTGGCTTCATTTTCATTTATTAGCTTGATTGGGTTCTTTGCCTGTTACTTCTCCCGTGACCCTCTTCAGGTCTTTTGTTCACCATGATTAGCCTTTGATCATTTAACCTAACAGTACAGAGAAGAGCAAATGTGTTGAGAATGACAACGTAAATCTTGAAGAAAAAGCTATTCCCTTATCTTGAAAAGACCTGTTTAACTCTCAGGCTCTGTAGCAACTCAGTAGCCACAGTTGATTTCTGTGGAATTAACTACATAAAACTTAACAAGACTGGAAACAGAATTAGTATTTCATTGTTCTATAAAAATAAAGATTTTCCTCTCATGATGCTAAGTTGGTGCTGAATTAACATAGTTTCACGCTTGTTTGTCAGGGAATATTTTACACAGATGGCATGGTCCCATTCAGTGAAACAAAATGTTCAGAATAAACTAACTGAAGACCTAACTTATGACAACATACATGTAATAAGAAGGTTAAAAAAATTATATATGTTGAATGTTCTATTGCTGCATTTTCACAGCCGTAATGCTACATACTACATAGTGTGATCTTGATTAATATTCATTTCACTTCTGCTTTCAAGAAAAACCTGTGGTCTGCATATTTGTGAAAGAAATTTAAACTCAAAGAGCTAAAATCCTGTTAGTAAAACGAACACACTGGGCTTAGGCTGTCAAATGGTGGCCAAGCCACAATCTAGCCTATGCTTCCCTCAGCTACTTTAGTATTCAGGAAAGTATTACTGTCTTTTAAATAAGTTCAGTTTTGTAATATCCATGCTTCACTAGGAAAGACATATGTCTGTTCTTGTTTAACAAGTAAACCAACTAGAAAGTTTTCTTTGGATTTAGTTTTTTGCATTATAAAAATAGTTTATATTTCCCTTGGCTTTGGGTCCAGCAATGACTGCAGGCATAAGATCACACTTTTAGAACCTACTGTCTCACTTCACAGATGCCTTTTAAGATGAGTAGTCACAAACCAAGAAGAAAAATTCTGACCTCTGTAACTTCCACCACAAAGCACATGTTGTTTCAGAGTTACAGGGAGAAGTGGAAAGGTCATACATGACCTTGTGCTCAGTACAAAGACAAGAACAAAGGTTCTGAAACCCCTTAACTGGACTTCAACAATAGCTGTGGAAAACCACAGTCAGAGAAAGCTAGGAGAGGTTTCCTTCCTTCAGCTTCTTTCTGGTGAATAAAATTAATCTGCTAGATCATAAAAGCAGAAACAATCCTCACTGTTTTTCTACTTGGATTGCCTTAGAAATAGAATTGTAAGCCTGGATCACCTGTACTTTTGGTTTCTTTGGGTTTGTTTTTTTTTTGGTGGGGGTCTTCCGCTTTGGATGAATTGCACTTAATTTGTAATTCTTCTTGAGAAGAAGGAGATAATATTGTCTTGTTTTGCAAAGCTTGCTAGGATTTCTCAACTATGGCATATTAAATGTGCTCTATAAAGGCTTTCCTTCTCTTTTCTTCATTCTGTCTTTATCTTAGGTTCTCTTCTCCTCTCCTCTCCACCCTTCCCCTCCCATCTCCACTTCTCACCTCTCCTTTCCTTCTGAAAAGAATATCTAAATGGTTTTATTTATCTATTTCAGTTTGTCCTTCTTTCCTTGCTTTTGACTACTGAAATTCAGATCCTACAGAATCTGAAAGAAGTAGTGATACCTGGATAGTTAGTGAAAAGTGGACATCACAAACTGATGAAATCCAAAAAATGAAGGAAGGGAAGAGATTTTAGTTGAGGTATTTACCATTCATTTTTCTTTTTTGTTTAGTTACTGGTTAGGTTGTGGAGGGTTTTTTTTTTAAAAACCCAACATCTTGTCAAGTAAACAATGACATCCTATTAACTAAAAATTTGGAAAGAAGAACAAAACTACAGTTTGTCTCTACAAAAGAAAAGTTCTCAATTTGCTAGATCTCTCAGATCCATTTTGTCCTTATAAAGAATGGGTAAGAGGTATAAGTTTTATTTTTAGAGTAATTGCAGGCTGCCATAAGAAAAAATTATTTGGCCTGAATGTTCCTGGCTGGGAAATGTATTTTTCTGGTAAATTATGAAATTAGCTGTGTTGAGGGTAGTATGCCAGAAACTATTGTATTTGGGTTTGTTGCCCTGTTAGGAAGTAATTTTTTGTATGTTTGTTTTCACTCTCTTTCCACGGGGAAATCCCCAGGGAATTGCTTTCCCCTTGCCAAGAGTAAGAATCAGAATATCTGTCCTCATTTGCCAATTGGAAACTCCTTTGTTATGTTCCATCCCTTAAAGGAAGAAATAAAAATGCTGCCCTGGATGTTGCTAAGAAAGAAAAACACCTGCTAAGGGAAAATAATCTTCATTTAACAGACTGTTTAAGATAGCCCTTTAACAGGATATCTGAGAATTATGTTGCCCATAGATCTCTATATACAATTTGAGAAAACAGTAACTATCCAATTTCATTCTCTCACTAAAGAGTATGGTCTAATTTTGCAGAGGTTTAAGTATATCAAAGGTATGTATATGCCCTCACTCTCATACTAAACTTCATGCAAAACGGGAAGCTCTTTATGTTTCTCCTGCTTGAATGGATCAACTACACAGCAATGGAAGGGAGGCTGTAGTTGTTTTACTCCCAATTTCAAACAGTATTCAAACTGCAAATTCTCAAAAAGATGCAAGTAAAACATAAGATCAAGTTAAATCCCCCAAACTGCCTTGCTTTTAATTTTTAAATGTACTAGACATCAAGTTAGCAGTGCCTGTTCAGCAGGCTGGTAAATGACCATGACCTAAACGTTTCCTCATTTACCCCTGTACACAAAGGCTAAAGCTAAGTAGATTTGCACATAGTGAGAGGAGAAACAACTGGAGAAGAAATGGACAATGTAGGTGAGAAATGACACTGAATGACTTCAGTGGGAACCCAGGTGGGTTAGGCATGAAGGACCAGGGTTGGAGCTGGCACACCTTACATAGCACAAGCTGGAAGACAGAACTTGTAACACATCCACATGGAAAACAATCCCTGTGAAATCTAAAACTGTGAGCAATCACAGGCCAAATAAGAAATGGGTAACATAATTTAAGGATCATTAACCACATGCTCTCTGCGCAAGGAAAACCGCCCTCCCCTTGTTACAAAATAAACACAGATCTTCTAATGCATCATCTCCCAAAGGTCTGAGTCTTCTGTTCAAGAATTTATGCTGCAGTAAAAATATAAAAATATCCCCCCCAGAAAGCAATCACATTCAGATTTACAGCCTTCTTACTAAGGCTATAATTCAAATAAATTAAGAATTATATTATTTTGACTACTCTGTGTATGATGCACTATCATTTTGAGGTTCATGAATTAGTCTCACGATTAAATCTACCTATTTTAGTATAAATACATCTATGGCTATAAGAGTCACATAAAGGAGCATACAAGGAGAATTGGCCACAAACAATGCAGAAATGAATGCTCTTTATTCTTTTGATACATTTTTTGGTTGGTCTAAAACTTTTGAGCTTATACTATTGTAGTTGTACTGGCTAAAGAAAAACAAGCCTAGGATGGCCACTTCTGAATCAATAGCAAAGAAGAAAAATATTAAAACAATAAACTGAAGGGCTGAAATGTTAGATCTTGTTATGGAATGGGCCAATTAATTTCTGTGTAGTCTGCCAATGGACTCACCTTTCCAATGATTTCTGTGGGGTATCGACTCAGTCCTCACCCTCTGGGAGATGAAAATTCAGTTGGAAAATCAGGCAATAGGTTTTCTGTGCACCCGTTTACCAAATTAAAAAATAACTTTATAATACTTGTTTTCTATGTCAGGAAAACTACTTATTTAATAATTGGACTTAAAATGGCATCTGAACTACAACAGAAAAATTTCTCAGCCCTCCTTTCAAATTCTACAGCATGGTTGCTCATGATTATATATTGAAACAAATGTTTGAATTGATCATATAATGCATTCTGCTTAAGTCTTCAGTTAATGCACTACAGAAACAAGTCAGCATGCACACAAAGGATGAAAACAGGTATGTTTAGGTTTTCACTGCTATTATATGGCTCCTTTGTGCATGTATAAGTTTTTTTCTGCAACATCATTACATGTGTTGGTCATTTTAAAATGTGTTAAACACAAAGGGTTGAGGGTTACATGTCATATATACACCACAGCTTCAAGAATTTGACAAATCAGAAAATGTTAAGATCAGAAGCTACACTTTTTCTGAAAAAAAAGCTCCATTTGCCCTCAGTTGGACATTCCCTTGGCCAAGCAACATGGAATTCAGATCTTGGGGTTTAGCTTCATTTTTATGCGGTTCAAACCCGTATGTACTCTCATTTTGTGTAACACTGAAATCAGAGCACACGTCCCACTTGCACAGAGTGCATTGGGTATGCAGAAACTTGAGGAGTGACCTCCCCACTACCCACACCCAGGGAAGCTGGCCTGGGCTGCACAGGCATCCAACACAGCCTCAGAATTAATTTTTTACAAGGAGAGTGGTGAAACACTGGAACAGATTGCCCAGAGAGTTTGGAGGTGCCCTGTCCCTGGAAACATTCAAGGTCAGGTTGGACAGGGCTCTGAGGAACCTGATCTAAAGAAGTCTCTGCTCACTGCAGGGGGGTTGGACTAGACGTCCCTTCCAACCCAAACCATTCTATGACTCTATCGTTCCTCACCCACAGCCCTTAGAGCCAGTACCGGTTGAGGGCCAGCAGCATCCCTCTGCGAGGGGAAAATCAGGAAAAGCAGCCAGAGGACGGTTCCCGCTGGAGCAAACTGGGCCGGGGCAGCCGAGACAGGGCAGGGCTCGGGAGATGTGCGTTTTGCCCTGAGGCCGTGAGCTTGCCTGGGGACCGGCGAGGTCCCCGCGCTGTGTCGGCGGGACCCTGGATCTGGGTCTGTGTTGTGCAGGCCCGAGAGGTCTGTGGCCGGAGCGCGGTGAGCGGGGGCCGAGGGCACCGCGGGGCGGGGCGGGGCGGGCTGTGCTCCTCTCTTTCCCCACACGCGGCAACCCGTCGGTGTTGTCAGGCCACGGCGGCCGCCGTCCGCCCGCCCGGACGCGGTACTGGTGGTGATGGAGCGGCCGCAGGGGGCGGGTCGCAGCGGCAGGAAAGGCACCGCCTTCCCGCCCGCCACTGCGGGGCCCGAGTCTGAGGACGAGAAGCGGCGGCGCTGGTCCTCCTGGCGAGCGGGAGGAGGTGAGCGGCGCCGGGGGGCGGGAGGGGGTCTCGTCCTCGCCGGTCGGCTCCTCGCGCCGGTCGTTCCCGCCGTCTTTCCGCGGGGGTTCCTCCGCTGCCCATCGGCGTGGCGGCGGGCTCCCGCCGCGGCTGCCCCCGGCTCTGGGCAGGCTCTGGCGGGCCTGGCGGTGTCGGGGGCCTCCCGGAGCGGGTCGGGCATCGGGGCTGGGTGCGGCCCGGCCCCCGGCAGCCGCGAGGGGCGCCGCTGTGCCCGCGGTGGCGTGGAGCCGGGGTGCCCCCGCCCGGGGCGGCCAGGCCTGGCAGCGCTGCCCCCAGCTCTGCCCAGGGAGACGCAGGCTGCCGGGTCGGCGACCGGTCAGGTGGTGGGGTCGCCGGTCTTGTTACCGGCGACGTTGTCGTTGCAGCTGGAGATGCCGGCCAGCACCAGGGTCCCGCCGATCTCCGCTGGGGCAGATACCCGCATCGCGCTGCTGCCCGCCAGCCCGCCGAAGGGGCACCGGCCTGCAACCGGCGTCCGACCAGCCCCGTGCCTCGGCCCTCACCCTGTAAGTTCCCTCCCGAGCGGGCGGTCACAAATTTGGTGACTGACCGCCTTTCTGTTTGCTTCGTCTTCTCTTCCAACAGTCATTTTTCCAAGAGCAGCTTTTCACGTCTGTGTCATCTCTGGCAGACATAGCTCTTCAGTGTTTTCTTACCTTATCTAAGGGCAAATGTCAAATTTCTGTCACTTTAACTATTTTTTATATCCGTGAAGCCAGATATATTGTCAAAGAAGGTTGGTTTTGTTGCACTCTGTTCCCGAACAACCCACCTTTGCTACCTCTTATCATCCGCTTCCCGTCTATTTACAAATTGATTGTTCCTATTTACAAATCAATTGCTCAAAAGTAAAATCTGCCCAGAGGTTGAAGTTAGGCTAATAAGTCTTTGCTTTTCTTAATTCTCCTCCTTCCCTCTTTTAGAGGTATGTGCTAGTCTGCCTCTCTTGTTCTCTCTGAGTTCTCAAGATGTCACTTCAATCAGCATTTTATGCATCAAGGGTGGATTTCATAAGTGTCTGCTGACTTGAAAATCTTTATCTTATATTTAACTTTATCCTTTACTTATAACTTACCTTTTTCCACTTTGCCCCCACCTTCTGTCTCCCTTTTAAAGGAATTTCATTAACTACCTGTTCACAATTAACCTTTCTGCTGAGTGCTGAAATAAAGGCATTTAACATTTTTTCCTACTTTGTGTCACTTACCTTATAAACCTTGCCTTCTGTCTTTTATTGTATTTATGGAACCTTCACTTGTTACCCTTTATGTCCTTCACCAGTTATAACTCATTTCTGTACCATTGCTGTTCTGATTTTATCCTTACATTGTCTCGTTATACTGCTCCTTAGACATGAACATCCTTCCCCCCCCCCTTTTTTTTTTTACTTTATGTATGATTTTTCAGGTCATTAAAACTCTCCTGATGCAGTTAAAACAGTCTTAAGACACTCTGTTTCCTCTGAATTGCTACTGTGTGTTTAATAGAGATGCTTTCAGTAACTGCCAGCTCTCTAATCTCTTCCATCTCAAATTATCTGCCCAAGACTCATGTCTGCCTCTTCCCTGATGATTTTTTTATGAAGTCTGTTAGTTTTATTTCATGCCTCACACTCTTAGAACAGGAGTGAGAAACTTTGACCAGTAGATCAAATTCACCTCATTAGAGCAATTCATCATGTCCAAATCCTCAGTGCCCACTCCCTTGAGGATTCTTTGGACAAAAAATGAAAGTAGGCTGCAGTATGGTCAGAAGGTACTGGTAGCCCATTTCTTCATGATGGTTCCCATTTTATACCAAAGTTTTGCATCACCTTCATGTCACAAGCATGAAATGAAACGGGTCTTTGTAATCACATGGTGAAAGCACACATGTTCTGTCTTATCCAGTTGATGTATATCTCTTATCTGATCAAAATACATCTATTCTCATTATGTTCCTCATCGTGAACCCATCATGGTACAGGAAATACTGGTATTTTGGTCACATGTTAGATATATTTCAGGTCACGTGATAAGAAAGAAGTCAATGTTTTTTCAGTGCGTGCATAAAAACCTATGTGATCTGCCTCTGCCAGAAAAAATCAGTTAACTGAATTTGTGGTCACTCATATATTGCTATCCATCTTTAGTCTCAGTCCACTTTTAATGAGTTCATTCCTTCTAGTCAAAGCTGAAATGAAAAGTGCCTGTTCTTCGAGTAGCTTTCTCCTATTTCTGAAGCACAAAGCTACTTATAATTGTGGGTTGTTCACTGTATTTCTAGACAATGGCTGTGTAAAGTCGCACACTGGTGATGAGTCACCATCATATCAGCTTTTGGGTGCTGTCTCAGGAAGAGGTTCATTCAGCTCCTCCTTTCTATGTGGTCTGTTGTTGATTGCTTCCAAGACAGCAGTCAACATGGTTTCTCTTTGCTCCTTCTTTGCCTGCCTTCCTCATTGCTTCCCTCACTTTCAGAACTCATTTCTGTTCTACAGTGCAGAACCACTTATGTCATAACTGTGGTTTCACATGAAGAGTTCCCTCCTGGGGGTTGTTTGGTTGTTTTTTTATGTCTTTTTGTTACAGCTTTACTGCAATTTTGTGACGACTTCTCTCCAGAGCTGTAGCAGTATTTCATTTAACTTTCTGTGAGCCTTAGCCTCTGTTCTTCTTCAAAGCCTCCCTTACCTCACTGAATTTGAGTCCTAAAACTATCTTCTGTTTTATTATTGCATGAAATCTATCTCTTCCTACCATTATCTTTTTGTGGAATGCTGTTCCATGTGTTTGGCTCCAGGATTTATCTTCTCTGCCTGGTCAGAAAATGTTAAGGATATCTGTGACCCATGGCCTTGAATCCTTTACACTTGCACCCAGAGTAAATTCTTATACATTCATGGCCAGACCTAGCAGTCTGACCTAGTACTGTCATTAGTGATCTCATGAATAGGTCTTGATAAATTTCCCATATTGTCTTTGCCATTGGATCCAATGGGAAAGCCCATTACCCAGGCTGACAGGTATGTCAGATGGGCATCTGTCATGATGGTAGCCATGACATTTGCAGCTTTGAGACTTTTGCATCCTTTCCTTCCTGATCAAAGTAGAACATCATGATAATAACTTGCATAAGCTTTTACTGGAATTCAGCTTCCAGGAACTCACTTTCCTTAAGTCAGCCATAGGCTGTCTATCACTACCTTCTAATATTTGCCATAATTACCCAGTTTTCCCATTGAACATTAGTTTCAGGAGCACAGGGCTATCTTATGGTCCAATATTCCAAGGAAGTGGAAGATAGGAAATAGGAGAAGATGGAAAAAATATAATTTACTTCAATCACTGTATTATTGAAGTTCTTGAAATATTTTCTCTCCTTGTGTTAGTGACACATTGCAATACAATATTGATTAGCACATACTTTTTTAAGGAGAAAATATAACATGAAAATTAGAACCACAGATTTTGCTCCCAGAGGTGTTTATGGATTCTGATGTCCTATAAAATTGTATGATGATGCTTTCTCTCTTTTTTTATTTTTTTTTAAGAAATCATTGTAGGGTTGGTGTCTTAAAAATATGGAATCAATCTCCATGATGGGAAGTCCTAAGAACCTCAACGAAACTTTTCTACCAAATGTTGCCAATGGCATCAAGGATGACAGTAAGATCACAATAGGCATCATTGGAAGTGGAGACTTTGCTAAGTCACTGACAATTAGACTTATCAGATGTGGGTACCACGTGGTCGTAGGAAGCAGAAACCCTAAACTTGCTGCTGAATTCTTTCCCCATGTGGTTGATGTCACTCACCATGAAGATGCAGTAGCAAAAACAAACATAATTTTTGTAGCCATACACAGAGAACATTACACATCTTTGTGGGACCTCAAACATTTACTCACTGGTAAAATCCTGATTGATGTCAGCAATAATACAAGAGTAGACCAATATCCGGATTCCAATGCAGAGTACTTGGCATCACTTTTCCCAGATTCCCTGATTGTCAAAGGATTCAATGTCGTTTCAGCTTGGTCACTGCAATTAGGACCAAAGGATGCCAGCAGACAGGTAAATGCTATATTTGTATCAATTTAACTTCTTTGTAAGATGAAAACGACAGGAACTGAAATGGAAGCAGACAGAATTCATGGGATTCATCCTGCCAGACTTAATGTACTTAAAATGTTGGGCCTTTAGTTTTATTTTTAGCAGCCAATAAAACTTTAAGATCCTAGTTCATCTCATTGTAAGACATACAGAGTAAGTGATCCAACTTGTCCCATGGGATGCCTGTTTATCTTTAAAGATTGCAGAGGAAATGTGGATACTAGCTTAGACTAAACAGCTGACCTTTAGATGCCTACAGGCAAAGGAGAGGAGCTGGGAAATAACTTGAATTTTTATCCTTATGCTCTATAGAATGACAGAGGCAGTTTTTCCCAGTATATTTTAATTTCAGTATTGGTTTACATGGGGTGAACCATGAAAAGAGGTGCACAAAAATCAGAAGTCCTGATCCCAGGGCTCAGGAGCTAGCTGTTCTAAAAATGCTTGCATTCAATGTAACAGCAAAGTGAATGAAAGAAAATATCTAGCATTTAGAATGCACCAAAATCATAAATATGAGGAAACAGAAGGAGAAACATATGTTTCTAAGTGATCATTCATTTGATCCAGGACTGCTTGGGAACATCACGTCCAAATTCCTTCCCAGCATGTTCCCCAAATCCAACCTGCATATAAAAAAGGCAGCTTTATGTTTTTCATGCTTTGGTGAAGTGATACAAAGGATTGAAGCCTATAAAAGAACATAGTCCTTCATGGCTTTATGGAAATAGGTGACAGATGACTGGTGTAACTTGACTATTGGAGACTAAATTGAGTTTTCTGGTACTTCAGGTAGATTTTAAATGGAATGCAGTTGATACAGAATTAGCATAACTTAAAAAATAACCTCACCATACTATTTTTATCTCCTTTCAAAATAGTACTGCACTGTAAGTAATTAACTTCTGTCAAAATGGATGATGTTTGCTCTAATACAGATGATCAGTGAACAGTGTTCAGCAAAATATATCCCACTGTAAATTTTAAAAGAACTTTAAAGTACTCTGTAACAATGCATTTCTTTCACTATGTAATAAACTGGTCTTTACAAGGAGTTCTTATTTGGCTGCTAGTTTTTGTCTTTTCTGTTAAACATTAAATTTTTGTGAAATTAAGCTAAAATTGTTATAACATGGAGAGATTACACAGTTCTCTGCTTTGCATTTTTTATGCTACAGCTTTTCAGGGTCATCATTCAAGATTCCTGTATTTCTGAGATACTCATGGTTTTCTTAAATGCTTTTACCCATCGTTTCAAGTTCATTGCAGCCCTGCAGACATTTCGGTGAGGGGGGATTTCTGTGTGTAGATTACCAGGGCATCTCACAGTCAGCTCATTATTAACACCAAGAAAAAGCCAATTTTGTTTTGCTTACTCTGTTGCTAAATCAGTGTGCATATTTTCATTTTGGATGGATTTGTATGTAGTGTCATTCTCATCTTAGTGATATAAACTGGGATATCAGTGTACAGTTTTAGCAGTAGTGCTATGGCTTTGACCTGGAGGCCCTTAAGGGTTTTTTTATTGTGTCTGGGTTTTTTACCTTTCAGTCTCTTTCTCTGACAACAGACAATTCTCTTGGCTTTCCTAACAGGTCTACATATGCAGTAACAATGTTCAGGCTCGCCATCAAGTTATTGAGCTTGCCCGTCAACTCAATTTTATTCCTATTGATTTGGGGGCATTGTCATCTTCAAGGGAGATTGAAAATTTACCTCTGCGACTGTTCACACTGTGGAAGGGGCCTGTAGTGATTGCCATTAGCCTGGCAACATTTTTCTTCATCTATTCCTTCATCAGAGATGTAATCCATCCATATGTGAGAAATCAGCAGAGTGACTTTTACAAGATCCCCATTGAGATCGTGAACAAGACTCTACCGATTGTTGCTATCACTTTACTTTCTCTAGTGTATTTATCAGGACTTATTGCATCTGCCTATCAGCTTTACTATGGTACTAAGTACAGACGATTTCCACCTTGGCTGAGCAACTGGCTCCAGTGTCGAAAGCAGCTTGGACTGCTTAGTTTTTTCTTTGCAACAGTGCATGTGGCATACAGCCTCTGCTTACCTATGAGGAGATCGGAGCGATACTTGTTTCTCAACATGGCCTATCAACAGGTAATAAGCCAAAAAAGCCTTGGCTGTATGTGTTTGTTTCATTAATACAGTATATATGTTTTCTTAATCTGCTCCACTGTTTTCAGCAGAGAATGTTATGGGTTATCTTGTGCATTGCTAGTTCTGAGTAAGAAGGGAGACAAACATCTGTGCATTGTACTCAGCTCATGGGTCAAGCTGCAGTCAAGTTTGTATGGTTGGGGGAATCAAGGATCCATCCTACTAAGGTCTGTGATAGTAATAGGCACAAGGAGAATGTAGGATAGACAGGATAAGAGCACAAGGAAACTTCCAAGGTGTGTTCCCCTCTATGTATACTTAACATATGGGGGAAGTATGTACATCATAAGTGCATTTACAAGTGTGAAAACTGTAAGGGTAGACATTGTAATAATGCTTACAGATACAGCTATGTTTACAAAATAAAAATGCTGTTACTTTGTAACATTTTGGACCAGTGATAAAAACATATTCATTAAAAATTCTGCTAACATCATCTATTACAGGCAGTAGAGATTGACTCACAGTTCCCAGGAGCACTTGGTCTTCTTGTAACCCTGAAACAATCTCCAGCAAATCTGTCATCCTTTAGAAGGATGCTAATCTAATGCTCCTCTCTGTCAGTGAGGTGGCTTATTGTCACCTTTAAAGTGGCAGAAAAGCAGCATTGCCATTCAGCACATAAAATGTGCAGGAAAGATATATGTTATGGAACAGAAAGAAAAGTAAACTAAGGAAATCAAAACAAATGGAACAAATTAAGAGGGATTGAGTCCACAAATCCTAAAAAGTCAAGCATGAAAAATTAAGAGAAGGGCAGGAAGAGCAAAATTATAAAAAGCAGCAAGAAACAGTAATTTGTTCACACTTAGTAAAGGACCCACTGATACTTCTATTAAGAAATTATCTTTGTTTTCATAACACTAGAAAATTCTCACTTGTTAATATTCTGAGTGAACCTCTTTCAAGACATGCCACATCACAGTAGTTCACCTGAAAGTGGAAAAATATCTGAATGCCCAAACCTTTTAATTGCTAAGGGCCTGAGTTGTTTATTTTTTTCTGCTACAGCTTTTCAACAAAAATAAATCTTGGATGTCAACAGTGAAAGAGGCAAAATAACTTGGACTCAGCATAGGGAGCTGATGCAAAAAGAGGAAATTCTGAATGTACAAACTAAAAAGAGTGCAGGTTTACCCGATGTATGTTGTAGAATGTAAGTTTCCAGGGTCTGAAGAACACATCTACTTTTCTACAGTACATAGGAATGCACAGATTTATCTGTTTCACTAACATAATTGTTATAAATAGTATGTAATGTTACATTTTCTTCTGACAATTCACCTAAGTTTCCATGTTTAACATATTTTTAATCTAACAAGAGCCAATACCAGCAGTAACGAAATAGTTGTTTTTCTCCAGGACATGATGAAACCTCTGAAATATTTGACCCCATTTTATAGGTGTCCTGTGACTGTAGACTTCTACTTAGAAAAATAGCTCCTCTTGATATTTGTAATAGTCTGTAGAATAAAGTGCTTCCTTTCTGCTCTTTCATCAGGTACATGCAAATGTTGAAGATTCATGGAATGAGGAAGAAGTGTGGCGAATTGAAATGTATATCTCATTTGGAATAATGAGTCTTGGATTGCTTTCTTTGCTGGCAGTAACTTCCATCCCTTCAGTAAACAGTGCCTTAAACTGGAGAGAGTTCAGTTTTATTCAGGTGTGTTACTTTTTAAATAAGGGGGTTTTGTTGTAAGTAAGAATTCCTTGATGATTATAATTATAATTAAGACCACGATCACAAACAAAAGCACTTTGCAACATGACAAGAGATGGAGGTTTTTCCTCTCTCTGGTAACTTTAATAAAAGCAACATATCCTTACTCAGCAGATATATTGCCATGAAAGCACATTAAGCATTTCATGAGTTTAGAATAGGAATTTGCAATTTACACTTCTTGGTCTTAAATAACCAACACAGCTAAGACAAAACAATCACTAAGCTACTCCTTTTCCATGGTTCAAGTTAGGTAAATTTGGACAAAATCACTAAAGGCAATGATACTGATGAGATACTCCTTTATGAAGATGCACATAACTTATAAAATAGAAGATTTAATTTGTCCTACAAATTAATACAAATAAAAGGATTTTTATTGCACAGCCCTCTGACAGCCATGGTATTATTGACTCAGTTTTGCTGCTCCTCCACTGTGTGGGAATTAATACAACTCTCAACTGTGTTATTCCCTTTAGCTGAAAATACCCTTTAGTAAAATATGAAGCTTTGTTTATTGAAAGCAGAGGCTTTTCCAGGTCCTGGCATGGTTTCTGCTGCCCTTCTTCCTCAGATAAATATCTACAACTGGCAGACCTAACCAGCATAAAATACTGAGAAATACATGCTTTAATAAACAGTGTGATGTTTGCTTCCAAAGAAAATTGCCATTAGTTTTAGTTGGCAGTCAATTATAAGAAATTTTATTATGGTACAGTCTTGTGATAAATTTCCTAAGGGTGTACCCAGTGTTGGGTTTTGTTATGTTTTGGTTTGTTCCCTGACTTTGGATTCAGTACTCTAGTCTCAACTCAGTCTTTTCTGATTGTTTTCTTCAGGATAGCCACTGTAATAATATTGCCTAATTCTTAGTCCTGTCACTGTTTACAAATTCCTACCTTCCAAGTACAGTCTCTGACTTGACTGTTCAGGACATGAGCTGCATTTCATAATTTATAGACATTTTAATCAGAGCGATGGGAAACACTTCTTTGGCTGTAGTCATTAGAGGTGTTTTGTCTGTAAAGTAATGTCTTCCCTTCCCCTAGGATTTCCATTGATGAAACACTCCAGGTAGGCCCACAAAAAGTTTGCTGAAAATTTTCTGAAATTAGAGTTCCCCCGATGGAAATTTTTATTCTCACTCATGGGTTTTGAGCCTTCAGAGGGGGTGAATACACATTTTCTATTATTACAGTGTCCCTGCCATCCAGAATTCTGTTCATGGGAACAATATTACTGCTGTTGGATGATGTGAAACATTAGTTGAAAAGGGAAAAACACATATTCAGTCATGAGCGAGGTGTTGCCTTTATCCAGTAATGACTTCCAGCCACAGACCCAGCCTTTGTGTCTTATTTTTCCTTACTGAAATGTCCAGATTTCAGGCTTGTGTGACTTGAGTCAAAATCCACACAATAATCACATAATGATGTGTCTACAAGGGCAATTTTTTATTATGACATATTTACTGCACTTATTTCCACTGTAAATATAGACAAAATAGATCCAAATTTAATTAATTATGAACTCTAATGAATCATCTGTCAGTATTTCGAGGAATTTTATTTGGGACAAGTTGTTTGCTCTGGAAGTACTGTTACAGTTGATACTTCATTACAGGCTGAAGAGAACTGGCCTTAGTAATTAATTATGTTCATCTGTGATTTTTAATAGCAAAAAAAATTGCTGAATTACTAAAAAATGCCTTAAAGTTAATGATCATTAAAGGTACTTTACTTTGTCATTAATTACTTCTCGGGATGTAAATACGTTGTTCTTCATTTAGTTACTTGTCCTTCAAAAAAATCCTCTTGATTTATTCAGTTAGGAAGAAAATAGTTTGTGATCCTTCACCAAAGTAAAAGGAGTCTGCATTTCTGCACAAGCTTCTTTGTACTCAGTATGCAAGTAGAACATCATAATGATTATTACTGTCTTGTATTTTTCTTCTACTGAAGTGCAATATGATGAAGTGAATTTGAACTTAATTTTCTCAATCTTCTCTAAGTCAGGGGGACTAAAAGTGGAACTATTAGGCCATCATCTCAGTGCTGCTTGTTTTTTAGCTGAGAAAAGCAGTATGTCTGTAGCTGTAGTCATGAATCTCAGACCATTCACCATAATAATTGCTGATCTTGTTTTGCATCTGACAGCTGAAGAATCAGTCAGTCGGCACACTCAGTTTCTCGCCTCGGCACTTACCGCTGAGAAAAACATACTATTGCTTGCTCACCTTGGTAAATACAGTTTCATCAAAATAAGGGTCTGGCTCCTCTAAAGCGTTTTATCACTAAAACATATGCAGTCTTGAGTCCTGCTAGGAAAACCTGAGTTTAGGATTAACGAATGATGAACATATACAATATAGGCTATTTTCTAGCCTTGTTCTGGTAGTACAAGCCCTGAGCAACCTCTCCCCTCCCTGCAGCGGTTCAAACAGACCTTTACCACAGTCTTCTCAATACTATAAGGAAACCCAGTTGTGCATGTTTTTGCCCGGAAATCACTGCTGAATTTGATTATTTTAGAGATGTCTCTATCTTATCTAGCCTGGTTTCACAACACAGGTGTCAGCAGCCTCAAAAATTCCAGCCTGCTTGATCACGAGAAAAGGGGTGTTGAACATGAGCCAACAGTGTGCCCGGGGGGCCAAGAAGGCCAACAGCATCCTGGCCTATATAAGGAATAGTGTGGCCAGCAGGGGAAGGGAAGTGATAGTGCCCCTGTACTCGGCAATGGTGAGGCCACACCTCGAGTACTGTGTGCAGTTCTGGGCCCCTCACTACAAGAAAGACAGCGAGTTCAGAGAAGGGCAATCAAGCTGGTGAAGGGTCTGGAGAACAAGTCCTGTGAGGAGAGGCTGAGGGAATTGGAATTGTTTAGTTTGGAGAAGAGGAGGCTCATGGGACACCTTATCACTCTCTACAGCTGTCTGAAAGGAGGTTGCAGTGAGGTGGGTCCCAGCCTCTTCTTTCGAGTAAATAACGACAGGACTAGAGGAAATGGCCTGAATTTGCACCAGGAGAGGTTTAGATTAGATATTAGGAATAATTTATTTACTGAAAGAGTAGTCAGGCACTGGAACAGGCTGCCAAGGGAGGGGGTGGAGTCACCATCCCTGGAGGTATTCAAAAAACTTGTAGATGAGGCACTTCAGGACATACTCTAGTGAGCTGGTGAGGCGGTGATGTTTGGACACAGTGATCTTAGAGGTCTCTTCCAACCATGATAATTCTGTGATTCTGTGACTGAGAGGAAAAGCAGTGCAGGCTCTGGTCACTCTCTCAGAGTATGAATATGGATGAAGTGAGATATGAGAGGAGTAAGTAGTGATGCAAAAGTTACTGTGACAGTCCTACCAGGAGCTAAGACACCAGCAGAAAATGTGGAGTTGCTGCAATATAGAGCTGACCACTGTACAAAACAAATATCTGATTACTTAATCGTGATTCAGAGAGAAGCACTCATAACATCCAGATGGAGTAGCCACGGAACCAGACAGTGATGAAGAGTTTGCTCAATAGGAGACCTTAGATCATGGAAACTTAGCATGAAACTTTGCAGGCATCTTAACATTACCCAGAGTTGGAGCTTACTGAGGAAAGCAGGAAAAAATAAGCTGGGGCTCATAAACTAATGCATCGGTTTTCTTAAGCACCACCTCAGTACTCTTTCTCTTCTAAACATATTTGTATAAGAGACAAAAGTAGACATGGGCAAGAAATAGAAAAGAACCTGGTATTTTGTTGGAGCAGGCAGAGTGACTCACCTAAACTAACATGCTGCAAACAGAAAAAGACATTTATTGAAACCAGTTCTTGGGTGTTCACATAAAATACATGGAAATGGAGGATGTTGTCTGCAAGCAGTGCTACACTGGGTCCTTCGGTCTTCTGAAGGAAGTTAAACTGTAAATATATAACACAAGCACAAATGACTACTGCTTTTGTTTTCCAGTCTAAGACTTGAAATCGAAAGCACATCAGTCAAAGTGGCAATGGAGAGAGCAGACTGGCTTTAAAAGCTGAGCTTTGTGTTTCTTAGCACAAATCTGTCATTTGCATGGTAGGAAGCTGTTCTTTTTGCAAACATTCCTTTTTGTCTGCTAGCTCAATTCTAAAGTTTTTTAGAGAAAGTATTACTAAGACTTTTGTTGCACACACACTTTGAGGAGGGGCTGCCATGCTTTGGTTCTCCCACAAAAATAGGATACTTTTCCCCAGAGTAAAGAAGAATGAGGCCTGAGTACTTAGCAAGCTTACGAGTAATGATTCCAGTCAAAATTGCTACAGCCTGTTTATAAGTTTAGCAATAACCAGTTACTGGAAGAATCTGAAGTATACCTTGCATAAATGTAGGCTGTGAAAAATACCTTTTGTATATAAAAATAGTTTGGAACTACTCAACCTTTGTGAAGGTAGAAATTCCTGAAGCAGATTTGTCCCACAGCAAGTTTTTGTCTTTATATATGTACATCTTCCTGATACTGTTTTAGGGGTTTTGTTTCTGCATCTTTTCCACCCCACTAACGCTTTTTTTTTCCACCCCAAATAAAGCCAGTTTGTCTAGTTCATTAGCAGGCTTGGCTGGGAATCTCTCCCATTGGCTAAAAAATTACTTGATCAGAAAGGAAAAGACACAAAACAGGGAAGACTTAGAGAAAAGCTAAACAACTGGGGAGTCCATCGGGAATATGTTAATCACTCAGCTTCCAGGAACCAGTATTACAGAAGATAAAGAAGCAAAGCAACCAAAGATGTTCTTCCTCTTTTCCCAGCAGCTGTCCTAGAGCCTAGGTAGAGGGTTCCCAAGACTGACTTCCAACTGATATTGCTGCTCACTCACCAATGCAAATTTACTAGTGAAGGGAAGTTATCTCTTCTTGCTGCTTTCAAAAGTCCTCTGCTCTTAAAGAAACTAGTATCCTGTGCCTCTGCTGGTTTCCCTGTGGTAACATCAGTGTAAGTCATCTTCCAGCTCTCATGGACATAATCATCCCTTTCGTTTTGTGTCTTAAGTCAGAAAAGTATGACAGAAATGCAGTATGTAAATTTCAGCTGAAGCACAACTACATGGCAGTAAATGCTTTGTCTTTAATCTTTGTATTCCCCCTCTACATTGTCCAGTCATAGACTTGGTCAGAATAACCTTGCATACCTGAATGATAGCAGCTCTTGCACCTTTCCAGGATTAAACAGATTGCTTTCTACCAATTAATGACTGCCACAGCACTATTATCATTTATTTCTCAATAATTGAAACATCTTTCACGTTAGGAACCATAGGAGTGGCCAGCTTTGGAATTTGCTTCCTGACACTACCACTGACCAAGATTTATAGTATGATCTACTGTTACCAATTGATTTTATTTTTACTGTTCATTTTTACATTTTATTTTTATTGCTCATTTTTTACTGTTCAGCGGCCCAGCAGTGCCTTTTCCTGCACAAGCTGATACCTTTTTGTGCAAGCCTACTTCAGTCCATTCTGAGTTTCCTCATTTTACTACTCTACAGCCACTGCTGTAGTCTTTCAACACTTGCAGACACAGAAAAATCAAGTCTTTATAACACAGATTTTTTTTTCACTGACACAACCTCCTGTAGTGGAGTTTTACTTAAGTAGGAAAGGTAGCCAGTCTTGCTTCTACTTCTGGAAAAATAATTTTCAGTACCTGCAATCTGGGATAATGCTCTTAATGGATCTTTCTAGTGCAGATCTGCCATGACTAAACAAACCAAAGACTGCAGATGCTAAACTGTGTGGTGGACATCCTTTTGCTGGCTAACCAGTGTCATATTCAGAAATTATATTCAAAGCCTGCCTGGATGCGATCCTGTGCAACCTGCTCTAGGTGGACCAGTTTTAGCAGGGAAGTTGGACTAGATGATCTCCAGAGGTCCCTTCCAACCCCTAGCATACTGTGATTGGTCAAAAGTACAGCACAAAAATGAAGGGCCTGGTAGAAGAAAATGCCATCAGTAGCTGACAGAAACTCCTACAGGAGTGTCTTTGTTGTCAGATTTTCAGACAAGTGGTTGAAATTGTCCAGTACATACTAGCAAATGCCCTGCCAACACTTCAAAGAAGCATTGGCAGCTTTCCACAAGTCAAAAAAAAAGACTAAATAGAGGTGAATCACATTTTTCTTGTCCTTGTGCTTTTAGTGAAAAATGTACTGATAAATGTACTGATGTATTTCTTCTTAGCTTCCATTTTGACCATTAGATAGAAAGGCATATATAGATGCCTCAAAACTGTAGTTTGCAGATGGATTGTATATAAGCATTAAATTAAAAAAAAAAAAAAAAAAAATACTGGGAAGAGTCTGTATAACATTTCCCTCCTGTTTCTTTTTCAGTAATTCTTATAGTTCCCATCAGTAAACCTGATGAAGAAATGAGGGATATGATTCACTTGTGCCTTTTCTTACTGGCAGTGATATAACAGCAATGAATACAGGACAGTCATACCAGCAAAAATCTGCAATAACATAACCAAACATAAGGTTTAATAGTATTGTTTGCTGTCCACATTTCTTAACAGAACTTCTATTCAGATACTGTGTATGCCCTTTTGATATCCACAAGTGGTTCTCTGGTTGTTCTGGTTTTTATGGGAGGAAATTGTGTGGTTTTTGTTGTTGGGTTGGTTTTGTTTTGTTTTTTCAAAAAAAGGGTGTAAAGTATCTAAAACATACCAACATGACTCTGAAACCATTGGCAAAAAGGCATAAATATTGGCAAGTTAAAAAACATAGTACCAATCTCTGGAAATTAACGAAAGTATTTTCCTTTTTCTATCATTATATCTGTGAATATTTGCAAATGGTATTAGCTCAGACATTCTTCTTTCCCTAGAAACTGCTTAATCTTGAAGTATAAAGAATTAATTCTTTCACTAACTATTATAAACCCTTAGGCTGCATTTTACTTTACCTCTGTTTGCTGGAATTAAGCCAAACCTTGGTAGCCAGTTACCTTTCTTAATACTCACTCTCTGTTTCAATGACTTTCTACAAATGTTTCCCAACCAAGTTAGTCATTACATCAGTTTTGGCCAAAAAAATTTTTTTCTTCATTTGATCACCACTAGAATTTAAGTGGTCTCTTTTCACCATGGTTTGGGAAGGTCAAGGTTAATACATTTAACTCAAGTCTTACAGGGTTCTTAAAAGGGCAAATTAACAGTGAATGACCCCTGCTAGCACAACCTTCTGTGGCATGCTTTAGATTATGTGATAAGAGGTCCTCTGCAGGGTGCTGTGGGAACAGCATTTCATTTGGCACTACCGGTTTATGATAAACTGCATCGTTGCCAGATGCCATTATGCACAAATTCAGGGAATATCTGCAGTCCAGGTATCCCCATTAAAGAATAGGCAAGAGCTGATGGAGAAAGGTAAGGGATGGCTTATGCTAAATGCAGACAAGGGGATGTGGACCATTTTGAGGAAGAAGCAAACTGCGCCTCTCAGAGTGATAAAAAACTGGAGTATTAGGCCCCAGTCTCTTCCAGCAGAATTGTATTGTTCCATAATCATGAATCTTGGAAGTGATATACCCTCATAGTTAAGAAACAGGGAACTTAATTTCCAATCACAACTGATGTTGTTGCAGTAACTTCACTGGGATTGTTCCTTACTCACATACATACCCTGAAGTTGATTTCCGTTACTTAAAATCTGGGCAAACAGCATCTTCATTTTAGCTTTTACTAAAGCTTACAGGTGTTAGCAGAGATATGTTGTAAATCAGTGTAGTTTTCAAAACATATGAACTTAAAAACACATATTGCTAATTTGAAATAGTGTGTAGGTAAGAGTTTTTAACATGATGTGTAATAGATATTTTTAAAAATGGGCTAGAGCTGTCACATGAAGGACCAAGTACTACTATCTCTTCTTTTTTCCCTGTTTTCTCTTTTTCAAAGTCTACCCTTGGATATGTTGCTCTGCTCATAAGTACTTTCCATGTACTGATTTACGGATGGAAAAGAGCTTTTGAAGAAGAGTGTTACAGATTTTATACACCACCAAATTTTGTTCTTGCACTTGTTCTGCCTTCCATTGTAATTCTAGGTAAGATCATTTTACTTTTGCCATGTGTAAGCAGGAAACTGAGGAGAATTCGAAGAGGATGGGAGAAAAGCCAAGTTATACAAGAAGTAAGTGGATCTGTTCCACACCTCTCCCCAGAAAGAATAACTGTGATGTGATGAAAGACTAATATTTGTTAACACCATTGTAGATGTTCGTTGTTGGGGTTTTTTGTCATAATCTTGTATTTTTAAGAGTTGTGTTAAAGTATGAGTAAAGTCACTGTGGACTTGCTTGGTATATAGTACAAGCTCTCAACCAAACTATCAGAAATTTATAATTAGAAGACTACTTCAGATAACTACAAAAATATTTTTGTCTGAATTACAGAGGGCAGAGGTTTATGAAATGAGAATTTCTTAATGCTCCTTTGCACATTTCTGTCAGAACATTATTTTATTATAACCATGCTTTCCAGATATTTCTGTAACTTAGAACATACATGTCACAGTGCTGTTTATTAATGCCACGTCTGGATAGTGTTTCTTTTATTAAAACCACACTTCTGGGTTAGTGAGTCTCAATACAGACTAATAGAGATAATACTTTAGGAAATAATCAGATTTTGATTTTAAATTAATATGTAATGATGCATTGCACATGTATAGTGTATTTATTTATTTGTGGTTCTACACCATTCTATAATTTCAATATGCAAAGCCAGTTTCAATTATGGTGTAATTGTACATCTTGTAAGCAAATGGTAATGTACTAACAGGGTCATTTTTTTTCAAAGTATCACATAAGATTTTAGACTGTTGGCATCTCTCTCTAATTTTTTTATTTTAGAATTATTTAGAAATACCAGGAAATATTTTTAAACAAAACAAACCAAAAACAAACCAAAACAAAACAAGCTAAGACACTTGCAACAGTAAAAATCCATTTTCACTGTGAAACTTCCAATAAGTTGGTACAACAGGGAAGCATCAGAATAGTCATGCTCATGTACACTGGAGTTTCAGTTATAATATATGAATTTCCCAGAGTCTGTCATATATTCTTCATATATTTTGTGCAAATCCAATCTTCTATTTTTATACAAAAGTCTTACTTTTACCGCAAGTGTCTCTGGAATATGCCTGAACGTTTGAGAAACAAAATTATTATTCTTATATGTAAAAATGAATTTATCTCTAAAATTTAACATTTGCATTTCCTGTGGGATTCAAAAGAATGTTCACAATTATTTATCGCTACTGCTTAGTCAGGTTCAACTCCTCTCTAACAAAATAGCCAAACTCAACTCATACCTTCAGGATACTGCTAAATTAGCAAAACCTTTATTTCAGTGAATCGGAATGTGTATTTAGTCTTAATTTTATTTACTTGTATGAAATTATATTTTCTTATCTATATTTGCACTGTGTAGGATCTCTTTCTTAGCTAAACCTTCACTTATTTACTACTTTGCAAGAATTTGTTACTGATACGATACATCAGAAATATACAGCATGTAAGCTTGAATTTATCCTTAAACATGACTGGCCCTGTAAATCTCATTATCTCTATAATAAAATTAACAGCTCCACAGAACAAGAAGAATCTAGACTCAGACTCTGCCCCCAGTTCCACCAACCTAAATCTAAAGAGTTCATGTTAGTTGCTCTTCATTTCTAATTCAAAATATCTAGTTTTGTTTTCACTGCAGTAACCATATTCCCCAAACTTACACATCAAGCCTGTGTGCATTCTGAGTTTGTTGCAAATCAAGAGATAGTTGAACTTTCTTCAATTTTAAGCATGTTCAAATCTAGAGATGAAAAAGAAAATATTTAGATTATTTTTTCCAGAACTAAAGATTCTTTATATGCCTTTTAACATGTTTTGTATCAAATGAGAGGTCAGTGAATTCTTTTTGTAAATGGAGGTTTCTGAAAACCTTTTTTGAAAAAATAATTCAACTGTATTTCATACATATCAACAGAAATTTGAGAAGGTTTTTCAGTTCACAAATTTTCAACTTCAAATAGTTGGAAAACTAGGTTTTACCCTCCTTTTAAGCAACAGGAGGGAAGCAGTTGGAAAGATAAAATTCCTTTTATTTCACCATTTTTTTATAAGTGAACAATAATAACAACTGTAACTGGTCAGACTAACGTCTTTGAGTCTTGTCTCCAAGAGCTGACAAGCAGCAGATGCTTTCAAAAAGATGGCAGGTGCCCAGTGATTCTTCTCCTGACATAACTTCTAAGCCTCTTTGATGTCAATAATTTAGGATTTATTTGAGACATGTGCTGCCTCTGGACTATTGTATTTAATAGATACTTCCTCCAAAAATTAATCTAACATTTATAGAAATTTGAAATTTTTGCAGTCTTTTAGAGGAAAAGATGGCAGATGAAAAAAAAATAGAAAAAGTTTAATAAATCTATCAAATTAATTTTAAAAGTTTGCATTTGTTCTTTTTTCCAGAAACAAATCAGCTACTTTCAAGGTACTAATTTTGTTGTCTCTTCTCCAGTATGCAGCTGTTTCGGTGATACTTGTGGTTATACACAAACACGATGCTATTTTATGAAACATTCTAGACATTAAGTAAAAAACTTGTCATTGTTGCACATAGGCAAGAGCCTAAACTGGTACAAATGAGACTTTCACATAGAAATTAAGAACAAGTGACAATTACAATTTCTAACTTACTTTGCCCATCTTTAAATGTGTTCCAATAGAGAAAGAAGGGTATTTCTTGAAAAGCTTGCAGAATTTTATGTAACTGAATTTCCTGCCTCTTTCCTGTACCATTATCACAGAGAGAAGCCACACAAAGCTCAGGCATTTCTGCTTCAATCCTTTAAATAAGATTAATCTTAAATATTCTTAGAATACACAAAGTCTTGGAGAATTTTAATGGGATAAATACCCTGTGACATTCTACCCCAGTCCTGTGCATGAAACCTGATTAAAATCACTAGAATGGGTTGGTATAACTGAGAGCAGAATTTCATACCTCTGAACAAAATTATGCTCAAAAATCATTACCGTTGACAATCTGATTAGCTTTCAAGATTAAATATGCTGCTGTTATTTTATAGTAATGCTACACTTCTGCAGAATAGGTAATTAACATTCATGTTCCCTACAATTATCTAATTTATTTGATGCAATAGTGATAATGTTGTAGAACTAAGATACTGTATTAATTGAAATTACTTTCAAAGTTCATATATATTGTACTGTAATGCAACCACTAACAGTATATACATAAATGTATTGGCCCTCTTTCCTATGCAAAAAGTTATTTCATCATTAAATTTCTTCAAGAATGTTTAAACTGTTACATTTTGGATTGCTGAAGATGTCTGCAGAGAATAATATTGTGCTGTTCCTTTTTTTTAAACCGTATGTGTAGAAAAAACCATATTTAGTTTTACAAGTTACTTAAAAGGCTGAAATATTGAAGTATTAATAAATAGATGGTATTTTTAGATCAAATATATGAACACATTTTGTGAAATATTTGTGCTACAAAATGAACTATGGTTTCCTGTTGGGCCTTATATTTGCTTCTAACTAGAATAACAAGTTGACCTGTAATTTAATATTTTGTAGTGTTCTTGAAGGACCAACTCCCTCTAACAAGGCACTGTTAAGTCTGAAAGTAAAATGGCACTCATGCATTTACTAAACATTATGTATCATATCATGCATATGTTTATTAACAAAAGGAATTCTTATTCATGTGATCAAACACATTGTTTACTATAGAACTCACATTAGGACTCCTCATCGGAAAAGACCCGAAGCTAAAAGTTTAGTTTCAGTTAGCTAATTATAAACAAATTAATTTAAATGTCTTAAGTTACTTAGTAGATAAATACATATTTTGAGGAATAGCCGTTATAAAAATATTTTTGTGTAGCTTTATATTAATTGCTTACTACCTAATGAAAAATGAGTAACAAAATAAACTTCATTACTGTTCAGTAAAAAAAAAGTAGTGCTTAATATGTAATATAGAACTGTACACATCATAGCAGAAATTGGAGACTTCTATGTATTTAGCAACAGGTTATTAAGATATTCTTTCTTAACATTGTCTAAAATTCAGATCTATTACAGCTTCTGTATGTGTCTTTAATTTTGTCTTACAATTCAATTAATTGTGGCAACTATGTACAAGTTAATTAAGTACCCATGTTCTTGAATTATTTAGAGATTAATTGTTTTGTAATTTTTTTGCAAGTTATTTGCATATCTGGCTTGCGGCAATGGTTATTGTGAATTGGTGCCACATTTAACTTTTTGTTCCAACATTGTGCCAACACTAGAAAGAACATTTGTATTTCTATTTGGCATTAATTGCCTATAAAATAATGTGTCTATCTCTGTGTATGTCTTTATGTTAATAGCTATACATGCTGCCCAATTAGCACTAAGGGAAATTATTAATTAATATAAGGCAATGAGTTTCCAAGTGGCTATAAATTTCACAGGTAGGATTATAGTTAGGAAGCAGCTTTCCTCTGAATGTAAAGATTTCCTCTGAAAGTTAAATATATCAGGTGCATAAAAATTAGGTAGCATTTTTCAGTATAATATTTTCATATCTGCAGTGGAAATAGATGCATATGCATAGTTCCTTCCAGATGGTGCGTCTCCTACTACACAAGTTTTTGATTTCATGGCTGTCATCCTATTGTATTTTCTATCCATGTAGTAAGTAATGTTGCTGTACTGATATCATATCAGTATATGATACTGCTTGAATTAATAAGATTACAGCCTTTAAAATAAGTGACCATTGAACTGACTTGAACAATGACCTCTGCCATTATATATTGTTTCTCATGTCTTGCTGGCAGTGTCTTGAAGTGAGCGTAGTATGTCTCCCCTGTGCAATATTCTCTTTGTAGTTGTGTTTGTCAATTTGTTTGTGTTGTCTTTCTGAACAGGGCTATTATAAATTGTTAGTAATGCTTTTATCTATTTTTCCACGGACAGTGTTTTACACAAAAATCAATAAAAAGTCAATGTCAGGTATTTGGCTTTTTCTTTGGTGTTTACGCATGATAAATCTTAGCTTGCTTTTCTTTATAATACATGTGTGCTCTGATCAACTTTTCTCTGACAGCAAAACTTGAACGTCTGTTCATAAAAAAAAAACTAAAGGGCAATTTGTTTCTTTCGCAGTGGCTGAGTAACAGCTGTCACACAGACACATTGGAAAGCTATATCCCATATCCTACTCTAAGGTACTCTCTGTGTTTTCAGAACAGAGAGCGAATGCTACAGTACTGTTGGCATGTATTCAGCCAACTTTTCATTTAACAAACAAGAAGTTTGGAAAAAGTGAGGCTGCTAGGCACAAGTACATTTGTCAGGAGGAGACACTTCCTGTTTGGCTGTGTGTGAGAAAGCATTACTGTTTAAATGAGAAAGACAGGTGAACCAGTTTGCAGTTCTTCATTTAGAAATATATAACATTTTCCAAAGAAGCTTATGCCTGCATAAGAGGAAAGAGGAAAAGAATTCATGAGAGGTGAAATCCTGCTTAACTAGAGGTCAGCAGCATATGACAACAGTGAAGGTGTCAGGATTTGCATTGCTTTCACCTTAAATTACACAGCCTTCACAGATTCCCAAATGGAACGTAGATATTTTGAAAATTCAAAATATCTATTTGTGCCATGCCTGATGTAAAAGTGATGTTTTGGTCCTTGAAGTCTGTCTTTTCTTTGGGTTTTTTTTGTTTGTTTGTTTGGTTTTGGTTGTTGTTGTTGTTGTTTTAATCTCACTTTGTTTCTCTGTATCACAGTGTTTGTTTTACTGAGTGTTGGTGCTATGGTGGCAGCTGGGACCCCAAACTTACACCTTTGTACAGTACAAAAGTGTGTCTACTGTGACTTACTGCATTTCCTTACAATAATAAAGATCAGCATGAAAGTCCCCTGTCAAATCCATACCACCCAATGACCCAAACACTGTATTTTAATAGTATAAGGTAAATCTAGAGGTTGAAAGTTCTGTTGATTTTACAGGTTTAACATTGAGTCTACTGCCAGCCACTTCAGAGGTCTTTTTTTCTCTGTGGATATCAGACACGGGAGTTCTGGCAGGACAGTTCTGCACTTTCCTGTTCCTATGCTTCCTCTCCTTTTCCCACTTCCTACTTAGCAAAAAGAAAAGCAACAAGAATTAAAAGGCAGACAAGGAGTCAACAGACTGAATCTTAGAAAGACTCTGATTTCTATACTATAAAGAATTCAGTGTTACATTTGATATACAGTGCAGGTGACTTTAGAAAAAGTGTACAGGTTCAATACAGCCAAGGAAAGGACATCACTTGGCTGGGGTTGGCAACCCCCATTGCAGCACATGAAAGGTGTATCCTGTACTGAATAATAAACCTTCAGAAGCTCGCAACCTAATTTGTAAGACAGCAGATATAGAGTGGTAGAAGAAATGATCCACTCAGCAAAGTCAACAGGAGATTAAGGGCCAACCTAGATATGGAACCTTGATCTTCTAATGCACAGCTGTGTCCTACACATTCAACTATATGGTCCTATCATTTTATGACATTTAACTCAAGAATAGAGTTTGCTGAAATGTCTCTTCAGACCAAAAGAATTTGTCCTCAGTCAAAACAGAAATCCTCTCTATATCAAATCTACTTCTGAAATATATTTCTTAGACTTTGTTAAGACTTAACATTTAGTATGTGTGAATTAATACTCCCAGAAGTAAGGTACTATACCATTGATGTCTCAAATGTTATTTGTTACCAATGGAAGAGGTGGATGTGATAAAAATACAATAAAAGCCTGTTATGGGGCAGAAAACTGTTAAGTAAATATTTTCACAGTTGATTGCAGGTTTTTGAGGATGGACATTTGCCAAGGGCAACAGAATTCCTGTTGTCAAACTTGCACAGTGTAGCTTTTATCCAAATTTTTTAAAGCTTCATTTATGAAGAAGATGCACAGTGAGCAAAGTGAGCTTTACAATATGACCTTTGGAACAGTCAACCAACAAATGGCATGTGACCAAGCTTATAATTTACAGACTAAGTTGCCCACTTTAGGTATGTTCTTTATACATTGGTCATTCAAAATACAAGCAACAGAACTTAAAACCACTTAAGCCACAACAGAAGTAAATTTTAGTGCTATTTTTTCTATGAGGTCAAAAACTTGTAATACATACAATTCCAGTAAATATCTGGGCACCAAGCAAAAAAAAATCTAGTTTGTTCAGCAATAATTGCTATGACCTATAAGCATTGCAGCTTACAGAACTGCTTATAACCTATAAGCATACAGTCCATCTCAAATGCTCAGTAAAAAATCTTGTTCCATCCAGCATAGGCCCAGATAAAAGACAGCAGCTGAGAATGTTCACAGAAACAAATATTTAAGTAGAATATGGAAGCATTAGTAAAATGGTTAGAGGAATGGAGAGATGTGTGCACATGGGTGGATGAGAAGCATCAGACATCAGCTCCAAGAGCAGCAGCTGCCTCATCACATTAGGTGAACACACTATAATGTCCATACAATGGCAGGACATTGGTCAAACAATGGCAGGACCTGTGTTCCTATGAATACAACTTGGGAGGTTAAGGGTGTCAAAGTGGCCATTGCATTTTCCAGTTTAGAGTCCCATTCCACTCTAGGCTCTATTTTTGCTATCATTTTGGAGTTGCATACAGGATGAACCTGCAAAATGTGGAGTGTGGATGGGTACATGTGGTATTGTGTATTTTCCCTTTGATGGAAGAAGAACTCCATAGCATATGTGAGTACAAAACATGATATTCATCTCATTTCTGAAGAAGGCAAGTATGAAATGGAAGGGGTGGAGCATGCAAGGAAGCTGGGAAGAACAAAAATAAGAACTGTCTTGATTAGAGTTGGAGCCATAAAGGTTTCTTTCCTGTTTCTGTTATCATTCACTTTTTTCCTATAAAAAGCTGTCTGAAGATCCAGACAGCTATTTTAGCATTTTAATAAATTTATTCACATATTCAAACATTTATTTGAAACCACGGGAGTTAAAAAGCATTTGTTAATGAAAACTGAGGTCAATAGCAAAAGTGCCAGAAGTCAAAGACTTGGGATATGTGCACATCCAGAGCTGCTATGTACAACTTCTCCATAGTGTATCCAAATCCTGTGAAGTGAGCAGCTCAGCTGAAGTTCCTGTGACCACACCATGAGGTGTCACCTTTTGCTGCAGATAGTTCTGGATACCTACTTTTCCTCCTCCAGGTGTAAGCCCAGCAAAGGGCCTGGTGTTCCTGGTCAGTTTGGTGTTGGCAGGATCAGCCACAGTCCCATCCTGGAGATGGCATTTCAGAATATAACACGCTCCCATTAGTACACATACTCCCACAGCAGCTGCTGTGCTCACAGCTGAGAGATGCTGTAACAAACCTAGGGATGAAAACTGTGTGCAAGTAGAAAATACCCAAATCCTCTTATACTTCTGTTGCTGCCTTTATTACTTTCCAGGTAGTAGTCATCCATTTTGTATTGGTCTATGCAGAGAAAAGATTTCTTTCCCCATCTTCCCCACAGCCAGGCTACACCAGACAGCTGTCCCAGCTGCGCTAGGGTCTGCCAGCACATCTCTCATGGTGAAGTTTTTGATGATCAAAAGTTATGGATACACCAGCCTGTCTCCTCCAGCTCCCCAGTAAGGGGGAAAGCCTCTCCACTGCATAGGGCTGGAGAATTGGTTTTCTCTCAGAGGAAGCGTTTTTTAACATGCCACGACGTGGCATTGCTGGCAGGGCGTAGGGGATAGAACACGGGTGTCCGGCAGAGGTGTAGGAGCACCGCAATGAGGCAGGAGCGGGAGGACCGGGGCCTGCAGGCCGCGCGGGGACACGGGACGCAGAACGGGCCCGGCTCCAGACACCCTGGCAGCCCCCTCGGGCCGGCGGGACCTACGCTTCCCTCCGCCCCAAAGGGGGTGCCGGCAGGCTGAGCCGGCCCACCTCGCAGGGCGGCAGGACACGGGCGACGCTGCCACAGGCGGGAGTCCCGGCCGGGAGGCGGCGGCTCCCCGCTCCCATGGTAACGGCGCAGGGCCGCGCTGCCGCCGCGGGTGGGCCGTGTTGGCGGATCGGCACCATGTCCTCCTTGGCCGTGGCCGAGCTCCCCCCGTCACGGGCGCCCTCTCGCTCACCGACCCGCTCTTCGGCGCTGTCGCCGGCCGCCGACCCCTCTCGCTGCGGCGGGGAGCGGCGCAGGAACACCTCGGACGCTGGTACGGACTTCGGCGCCGTCCAGGTGAGTTCCGCCGCGGCCAGGAATCACCCGCCAGCCCCTCCGCCTACAGCCGCTACCGGCCGGGAGGCGCTGCCCGGCCCTGTCCTGGTGTGGCTTGACCACGTCGTCGGGCTGGGAACAAGCGCCCGTTTATGTTCCACGGACAGCCTGGATTTATCGGTGTTGGCTTATTTTATTTTTATTATTTATTCATGTTAGTTCAACGCGTCACTTTTACATTTAAGGCTTCAACACGTTTAAAGCACAGTCAAAAAAAGCCCAAAAACCCAAACAAAACCAAACCACAAACCAACCAACAACCAACCAAAAAAACCCAACCAACCAACCAACCAAAAACCACACACCAAAAAAAACCAAACCAAACCAAACCAAAACAAAAAAAAAACCAACAACCCAACAAACAAACAAAAAAACAAAACCAAAAACACCCCTCCCCCCCCCAAAAAAAACCACAAAAAAAACCCTCAACCCACCACAAAAAAAACTCTAGAAAACAAAAACAACCAAATTTTAAACTGTGACTTTTCCAGGATACACAACTAAGACCAGTGGATCTGAATCACGTCATCAAACTACTCGAAGATTCAGACTCAGTAAGTAAGCCTGATACTTTGGCATTGCAGTTACACAGGTAGTAATGGGGCTCAGAAAAATGTTTTGTACAATTATTTCAGTACTGCCCTAAATAAACCAGATGGCAGTGGTGGCTGGGATAGAGAGAGAGATGAAGTATTTGGTTTGCTAAGGTGGTAACTGTAATAGAGAATGGTATGGATATTTTTATAGTAAAAATCTAGCTGTATAATCCAGTACATCTTCACACAGGCACTAACTATGTGCTTTTAAAAGCTAGACATGCAAAATTTCTAGCTTATCTGTGAGGTTTTGAGTGCTGAAACCTACAGCTGAGAAAGAGAAATACAGGCAGAGTATGTCACAATTTTATGTCAGGAATTTATGTCAGAAAGTTAACTGCTAACATTTCTCCAGGGATGTGTTTTTATACAAAGGTGAAATACACAAAATTCAGTGTTAAGAAACAACAGTGACTGCCTAGGCACACGGAAGAGTGTAATCTCATGGACCTCCACAGACTGTTTTTGTTGCAAGATTTGCCAGACTAAATTCACTAAGCCATCAGTTATTTTTGATCTAAAAACCTAATAATTTTTATTCTTAAAACAAAAACTTGGTGCCACATTTTGCCACATTTTAAGTTAATACCCCATAGTTAAGTTTACCCCATAGTGAAGTAGTTCATGTTCTTTATTTTTTTACCTCCTTTGGATACACACCTGATAGAATAAACTTACTGACTGAAGAAAATTGTGCTGAATGATATTCTTTACAGCTTCTCTGGAGACTATAAGATAAATGATTAAATGCCCTTAGGATTCTGGGCTTGTAGATTCCTGAAACAACTTCCTGGCCTGTCTCAAGTTGCAGCATGGAGGTGCTCAGAAGAGCTGGAATGAATGCTGTGTATCAGTGACACACCCTGGCATATCCTCGCTTCAGTTGCTTTCAACTTTGAACTTGCAGACTGCTTCCTAGTGGTGGCAGAGCTCTAACACACTTAGATCTATCTACATTTTTATATATTTATGTCATCTGTGACATTGGTTTGGTTTTCATAGTTGTCATTCACAGAATCCCAAAGAATTTAAGAGTCCACACATTTGAACATCTGAGTTTTTTAAATCCTATTCATTTACAAGAGTGCAGACTCTCTACTTAAAAATGAGACTTAATCAAGAAGCTAATCCTGCTGCTAAGTATTTTCAAAATTTCATTGTGTCTTGTGACTTTTTAAATCTGGTTTCCACTTTCATTTAAACTTAAAAGGGGATAAACATTATCATTTGCTCTTCTAAGGCAAACTGCAATTAAAACCTGCTTTTCCTTCTTTTACTTAAGAAAGATTTGGAAAAAGAGCAGCTGAAAACTCTCAAGAAGGTAGTCAAGCATTTTGAAAATGGGCTTGTATCCTTTTTGTTGCTGTAAAATTCTGAAGTTATTGTGTGTCATGTATGACAATACTCTGACTTTTCAGCAAAGCATTTTATGATGTGCTATGCTTCCATGTGGAGAGCAGTGGTGGTCCACACATGTTCTCATCATTGCCCTTCTTGTGCACTCTCAGCCAAGGTTGCTACATTCACAAGATTGTTGGATGCTAGATTCATTTGCTTCAAAATTCAGTAGAGAGATCTCTACCTGTACAGAGGTTCAAAGTGTTCAAATGTAATTAGTGTACTTTCAACTCAGAATATACAAGCATAATTATTGTCACTACTTAAGAAGCAGCAGATAAAATAACAATGACTTTAAGTGAGGAGACATTTCAAAAAAAATCAGACTAATCCATCTGAAACTTTTTTCATATTTACAGTATAAATTGAAAGCCTTCAGATGTCAGAAGTACTAGGAAGAATGTGGGCATAAGGAAAAATGTGATTAATTTTGTACAGTTCAGCTAATTGCCACAGTGATTTAAGATACCACATTACTTCACAATTGAGTTGTGGCTAAGTACTTACAGGCAGTTACCATGAGTCAGTGGATTAGCAGGAATTTCTCAGTCTCAGTGATCTGTTCAGTTTTAATCTTGTGCCTCTAGCCTAAATTAGAAAATCTCAATATGTGTTTGGGTTCAGATTTTGAAACTTTAGTTAGTCATTTGGGATTAGAGTTGTAAAGAATTTAAATACTTCAAGGCTGTCTCAGAATTTAGATAGGTAAAAGACATTGTGATGTAAAAACTCACCATCCTTTACTTTTAGATATTCAGTGCTTAAGTTTCAGGGAGTTCAGCTGATAAGAAAGCTCAATCAGATTTGCAAGAGTTGTACTTCTGTAAAAGTAAGGCTGCTTTGAAAAGCCTAAGTATTGACTCATATGCTTCCTTTTAGACATAGAATTTTGAAAGCATTGGTTGTATTTTTTCTCAGTTGTTTCTTTGAAGTATGATGAATACAGTTTTCAACTTTTTCTGACTCACAGCGGTACAATCTGATTTCCTTAACTTTAAATTAAAAGCCCCTTAAGGATTTAGCACAAATAATTGAAATTCTTAACCTGTGTGCAGAAAAAATAAATGAACAAGAAGCTTTCACTGAGCCTTTATGTGAACTTATTAAATTATGTGGGTAAGTGCTTCAGCCCTTCTTTTAGAGATTTAAGCACTGCTTATTAACATGTTCATACATTTTCTAAGGCAACTGACATATCCATACAGCATCTATCTACAGGGCATCTATATCTGCAAGGCATCTATTATATCACCCTTCCTTTTCATGAAATGCCTTTTCCTTGAGTCCAATTATGGTGGCATGAAGGAGGGGCTCATTTTAGCAGGTCCGTGTCTGTGGAGTTACAATTGCATCATATGAAACTTCATTGTAATTGGCCCCAGCTCGCTTGGAATCAAGATTCCCCAAGGTGTTTTATTGCCTGAGTAAGTTGTTCTGGAACTTCCAGCCTCAAAAGATTCAGCAGCTAAGTCCTGCTGAGGTATGTTTTGCTGTTTTGAATAAGCTGTTTAAGTGAGTTTAAATACTTGAGGTGACACAAACACACATTAGTACCTAAAGATAAGCTTTACAAAATGACAAGCCACGTTGCAGGAGAGAAAGAACCACAACAGTTGGAGGATTTGGAATTTATAATTATTTTAAAAACATATTTCATGAACTTTTGGGCATCTTCATTGTCATACTATAAATAGACTATAATGTAGTCTTTCTATAAATGTAGAATAGAACTTAGGTGTTATCCACACTTGTCAGTAGTCTTCTCGGTAATTTAATAAAGTTTCTTATGGAATGCTTGTAACTGCAGTTACTTCTGTATTTTGTTATAACTGTAGAGAATAAGGAATAGAAAAATTATGCCAGACAGAAAATGAGTCACATAGTAAACCAGAATTCAAGTAGGTTTTTTACATGGCTTCCTCCCAGATGTTAGGTTTAATAAACATTGAACAGCTGAATCTTTTAGTTCCCTGAGCACCATCAGTTGTACCGCTTTCCTTTGGTGCCACACAGTGGAGAATGAGAAAGTGCATCATGAAGTTTCATTTTCTTCAGTGTTTGGCAGAGAAGCATGACAAAACTGAGAATGAGTATAAAGTCTATAAAATGTAGTCGTGAGTAAGTCTTTTAACCTCTTACGGCAGCTCGGCAATAATTGTGGTTTCTGCAATGAATGTATTTTGGAAGATTGTACCCTTGGGTTTTGCTTTAATTTGATGGAAATTCCCCCACAATTCACTACTACTACATATGACAGAGAAGCCTATAGTAAAATTTTGCACTCTTTCATAACTGCTTCTGTTTACCTTTCTTCCCCTTTTTTTAAAATTTTTGTTTGTTTGTTTGTTCCCCCTCCCCCCCTTTAATTCATTATTTACTCTCTCCTTTCTTTAACTCTAGCAGTGTTTACAGAGGTAAACCTCCCGGAAAGCTTCTTCTACACTATGAGCTGCAGAGACCTCAGCATTATATTGTAATGTTTACTGATAGATAATTTTTAGTACTTACATGTTTGTCATATCTGAGTATTTTGAGAAGTTTTTCAAAATATCCTGGGTTTATAAAAAAAAAACCCCAACATTTCTTGATGGGCTGTTTGGAGTCAGTGTTTTGGTTTTATTTTTATCCATTTAAAGAATTCTTGCCCAGGGATATGAACCTTCTTTTTCTACCTCTGCACATGTTTATGCACAGTCTAGCTCTGCAGTAGCCTGGTAGCACCTAGATTCCAGGACTTAATTTTACACATTTAAATGACATTTGTTTACTCAGTATATCTTATTGCATTAAATAGGAATTATAAAAATATTATCTATGAATATGTACCACTAATTGCCAATGTAGTTGTCAGATTATGGAACTGGAATTTTCAGCGTAGAATCAGCATTGAAAAGAACATAGTTGTCCTGGGAAAAGAGCCCTTATTTGCAAAACATGTCAAGGAGGAAGAGAAAAGCTATCAAGCTTTTCTGGTGACTTAAGTGTTCTTCTGCAGTGTTTAAGTATAGCTATAATATTTTTTATTTTCATTTTGCAGGTTACCGTTTCAGAAAAAGAAATTGTCTGATGAAGTAAGCTATTCTGTGGCAGTTTCAAAATCCATTGCACAACTGGGTGAGTGTGTAAGCTGATATTCCACAAGAAAGTTATTATTATGCCATAATAAAATGAACTGTATTATTGACATTTTTTTTTTTTTTTTAACGTCTTTACTAAGTCATTTCTTTCAATTATTCAGTCTCCTGTGCTTTTTAGTTTTAGAAATCATTCTTATTTTGCTGGGCAGCTAGCTTGCAGATTAGGTAGCAGAATTACCTATTTGCCAGTGTCAGAAGCCATATGAGATAAATTTATCAGTACAGCTGAAGAACTAACCTTGTCTGTAGCCTGTTTCATTTAATTTTGCTTTGAGAAATTGGTATATTACTATAGACACTGAAGCCTGGGATAAGGGGAACATGTAACCTTCCTGCTTCTGTGAAATCAAATAGACTAAACAAGTGAGAAACTAACTCCTGACACCCAGATCAAACCTTCAAAACTCAGAAACCTGAAATCTGTCATCTAAAAAGGCAAAATACAAGTCACTTTAGTGCCATGCCTTACTAGGAGTAAAAGTTTCTGACTTCAGCTTCCTGATGCATCTGAGCCACAAGCTTCTATGTTTCAGAAATCTGTTTTAAGTGAGCTGTTGAGGAAGAGGTGTCAAAGTCATGTTTTAAGGTCACGGGACCTCTTAGTACCAAAGCATCCTTTTACAGCCTTGCATGTCACATTTGTGTTTTTCAAAGAAAATACTGCAAGTGCTGTAAGATAAAAAAAAAAAAAAAAAAAGGATTCAGAATACAGCAGGAGTGATATTTCAGCTCACTTGATGGTAAGATTTAAATGTTATAGAGGTAGCCCAATCAGCCTGTTACATATGAAAAAAAAAAAAAAATCCTTGAAATGAGTGAGAAAAAACATTTCTAGAAGTCTTTATTTTCACAGGTCCAAGTAGATAGCAGAATGGCCTCCTGATTTCAGGTAGTTCCAGATTCTCTTTAGAGGTGGATGTCCAAAAGGACATGAAAATCTAAACAATAGTTTAGATTCACCATGTTAGGCATTGGTAGCTCTCAGTGTAATTCTCTTTATCTTGTGGAAAAGGATCGTCTTCTGTGCGCACTTTGTGTCATATCATACATGCTAGAAAAAGAGTTTCAGACATGGTAATGATGACAACGGCCTAGTGTAGTAGCTTTCCTCTGAATTACACAGCTTCTAGAATAACATCCAGTTTCTTATAAGGGTCTGTAGCAGAGGAAGTCACTTTTTGATTATGCTTCTGTTAATTCTCCAACACCCTTTTGTCCTCTTCAGTGTGGGAGTCCCTGTCCCTTGAGTATTTTTTAATAAAACTTTGAATGAAATGACAGATTTGTAGGGTGTATGACCAAAGGAAACAGTAGGTGCTGTAAATGCAAGTGTTAAGATAACTTTCTAAGAATTTTTTTTTTTTTTCTGTTTATGACAGGTTATTTGATGAGGGTGCCAAGCTCTCAAGTTAGAATACAAATCTGTAAGTGTGTTGTTAGCTTTTATAATACACAGCTACCGAGAAAACTACTTTCAGGTAAAGGAAAGTCTTTTCAACTGTCAGAAGAAATCGAGTGTTTATGATCCCAGCTACTTTGAAATGACGTGTTTAATTACCTATGGATTATTTTTTCTTTATAACTATAGTTACTGTATCATATTAATCATCATATAGCATTGGCCAATGTGCAATTAACATGTTTTTTATAGAAATGCATATTCAAAATCTGAAATTAGTTCATCGATGTACAAGGAATTAATTATTACACTTACATGGTTAGGATTAAATAGTATCCAGAAAATGTAAAGTGGTCACAACTTATCTGAAGCATAGATAATGGATGAAGAAAGAGTAGTTAAGATCAGAATTATAAGAAGGGCAATGTAATTTTCAACTTTGTATGTGTATCCTGAAAAGAAGCAGCGCTGGTTTCACCTGTGTTGCTTGTGAAGGATGGATCTGAGCCCATCTAAATTTGATTGAGTTCATACTATATGAACACATTTGAGCATAGGCTTTGAATAAATTGTGTGACTTGTCTCTGCAGAAAGAGGCTGATGATGCCTGCATATGAGCTCAAGCATGATCCTCTGGTATTATAGATAGTCATGCGAACTGTCTTGAGAATCACTACTATTTATTTCTTTGACTCCGATGACAGTGCCAGAGGCTGTTATCAGGCCAAGTCAGTAATGGATTCCCTCTTGGAGAGGGACAGAATCATGAGCTGTGAGACAGCACTAGATTTACAGGGAGCAAAGCTACAGATGAACATTGTCACAATGTGGACAGAGTGCAGATTAGAAAGCATGCTGGATGTCAGTGTGCTCCCTTGTTGTGTTCCCATGTTGTGTCACTAGTTCCTATGCTGCCTTGCTAGTTTTCATTTATTTTAGGAGGCCTAAATAAGCTGGAGCTGCTACAGCCCTCACAAGATTCTAGGAATCTGCAGGTGTATAAATCCATTTTCACCTTACAAACAAGACTGAAATCCTGCAAGCAACTATGTGTGCATTTAGTGTATACCTATAAATAGTCCATCAAGATAAGTGAATATTAAATAGTGAGATATTTTATTTTTCTCCTCCAGATTTAGAAAATGAGATCTGTTACCTCAAAAATGAAGAATGTATTTCAGTCTGATTATAAGTAAAATTCTTAATCTCTAAGCAAATAAGTAAATTTTGCCAAAGTTTGATCCTTCAGAGTTCTCTTACCTACAAAGTAATACCAAGTTTCAGACTATCAAAGTTTATGCTTAAACCTCATTTCACCATGTGCATTATCTGTATTTATCTATCCTGCATTTCATGTCATTTGATGTATTTTTTAAGCTATTTAAGATAAAATTTACTTTCATGAGTTAGCCTATACAAATTTTCTCAGTGCTTCCCATTCCCCCCAAATTCACTAATGAAATATTCATTTGCATATGCATACACAAAAGTAAAACCAGGGACACATTAGAAAGTTAAGTTTATAAATCAAAGGTTGGATTCACATATTTTAAGTAATATGTTAATAGAAAGCATTAATTCTGTAGTGAATAGGTTATGGAAGAGAACTACGTCCTACACCAACAACTGATTGTATGAGCTGAAGAAGGTTTTTCACCTCTCTATAACCCTGATTGTTCTTTAATTCTGTAAATTCTAGGAAGCAATTAATTTGTTTATACAGAGAATTTTAGTCTATTTTGGGATAAGTCTGTTGGATATGATTTAGGCAATATTAATATTCAGATATAAGAAAACCAGTTCTTGTTTAGTGATTTATTTTAATTGGTTTTAGGACTAAGAAAATATGATACCTAGTTCTCAACCCTTTCATGAGAAAGGACATATATTTTATGAAGTAACCAAAATTTTGAATATTTACAACATTATAACTAAAGTTATTGTATGTGCAGGTTACCAGCCAACAAGTGCAAACTATAAAATTCAGATGGCTGAATTAGGAGGATTAGCAGAAACACTTGTTTTGTCACTAGCATTAGTTGAAAATCGACTTACTGAGAAGTTGTGGGTACTTAAAGCTCTCCAGCACCTCTCCAGCTCTGGTTAGTACAAACTGTTCTTTCTTTCAACAATCTGATTACCTTTGATCTTAGATCTTTTGTTCTCTGAACATGCCTAAAACAATTACTGACCTACAGGGAATTAATTATTCAGATTTTCATAATTTCAGGAGAAAATTGCAGACTTATGATGAAGGCCCAAGCAGCCAGCAGACTCTGTCTGTATCTAAATGATGTTGATCCCTCAGGACAGCTGGTGTTCCGCTCTTCAGAAATCCTATGGAACCTGTTAGAAAACACCTCAAAAGAAGAAGTGGTTAATCAGCTCAGTAGCTTGGAATGTGTACAGTAAGTAGAGGGAAGCATTTTATGAATTAATGTCGTAATTTTGGAGACATGTAAAGCATTGCTATTGTGTAGCATTTTGTTTGAAATTAAGCAAAAGAAAATACGAATGGGGAATGGATGTCTCGCATTAAGTCATTAAGTTTTCAGTTTTAACACATCTGATTCTCTGAAATGGAAGCACTACTGGATCAGGCCTCATAGCCAAGCAGCCCTTGATTTAGACCCCTCAGGCATCTGTTTTGTTTCAGCAAGTTATATAGCATTGTGGCCTGTGAGGTGCCAGGAAGTGATATATGACCCAAGAGGTGCCTGCCAGGTAGCTTACAAACTCAGTGGCCAGAGAGAGCACATTCAGTCAACTTCAAAACTATTTAATTGTCAAGCCTCTCCTTATTTCACAAACACAGTGATCCACCACCAGTTGTTTCTGTTAGAGGGCAAGAGGGAGATCAAGGTGGTCATATGTTAGGCTCAGTAGGCCAGTGTTACTTCACTGTTGAAATGCTTCTGTTATAAACTCAGTAAGAAATTTGATGCTATGATTTACAAGGCTTAATTCTAAATCCTTTGCTGTAGTAAATAGGTTCTCCCTTAGTGAGTTACACTGTTATAACTATTTAGAATTACACTATTTCTTCTCAATAATCATTAAACAACATCCAGTTCCATTCTTGAGTAAATATTGTGTCTTTCTATTCATTAATTATAACACATACAGTGGAAGGTGCAATTTGTAATACATGCACATTGTTTATATGCTTAAATTGGATGTCTAGTGGTACACATAAGAATCCATTTTATAATACAGTTCTATTTCTCTCACAGGTAAACCCTAAGGCTTTGAAAAGTATGATGCTAAATGAGGATTCATTCATAGAATTGTCTAAAATTAGAATATGAGAAGAAAAGGTAAAGTGCATTTATGCATTTCACTTTTTCTTTTTTAAGTGCTTTGAAAGAAGTATTTGTAGACCACCTGATGCGTGGTTTCCGGCATTATGATCGTCAGCTACGGAATGACCTCTTGGTGATTGCAACATTGGTAGCTGAAAACCCTGCAGCACCTATGATTGTAAGTATTTATAGTTATATTCCAGAGACTAATAACTTCTCCTTTGCTATTATATACTCAGTATTTTTCCCCATTAATGTTCTAATATTTGTTCTACTCTGTCTCCAGTGCTTTCCTCCTTAGATTTGCTGAGCAAGAAACCATTTTTCTTTCTGCAATTCCCTTTCCCTCAAAGAGACTTCAAATCTGTAGGTCATTAGCCTTGAGTACTAGCATCAACTTTATTCTATACTTAGAAAATTATACTAACACTATTCCTGTGCAAAAGATAATGTTAAGTGCTGTATTCTTGACAGATTCTCAGATGTGCCATTCTGTCACAGTGAGTTTTGAGTTGTTTGAAGATGGAGTAGTACAAGCTATATTTATATGGTCCATATTCAGATGGCCCAAATTCAACTGAAGTATCATAACCAGGAACAAGAAGGGTCCTCCAAAAATCAGCTCAGAAACTCTAAATAAGATGCTGAGAAAATAATTACTTAGATCCAGTTAATAAGGGTACATAAATTCTTTCTAAGCCTAGGTCACATAAACATAGCCCAAAATGCACTATCATGATTTCCTTAATAAATAGATGATCCATTCTTCTGTAATAGTCCAGAATTTTTATGAGGAAACTGCAGAGAAGTTAACTTTTTAGAGATGTTAATACTGGTTTACTCTGTTTATAGTTGAGATTTAGAGGTTTAAATGGAGTTGTGACATACATAGTGAATAATTAATCAGACAGATTCCTATGGGTCTATTGGCTGTTTGGGGATTATTTTCACTGAATTAATTTCTCAACTTGACTAGAAGTTTCTTAGCTGACTGTACTACTAAATAGATTTTATAGTCTGTAGTGAAGATTACAGATTTTTCATTCAAGCTTTCCATTTTATCACTAACCATTACGAATGCCTGTTATACTATTGTAGCAACATAACTGATGTCTAAAGCATTCAAATTGTTCATCTGGCTGTAGAAACAGAGCAGTTTTTTCCTATGAGATAAATAACCAGGACACACATTTTTGATTCCTTGTACTACAAGGAAGAAAAAATGCTTCAATGCAACAAAAAAATGAAAACATTTTTATTCAGATTCTGTATCCTCAGCCTCCCTAGAGATGGTATGAGGTGTAAATATCAGGTAGAGAAAAACATTAACATTATCATTGAATCCTGCCTTGTAGATAATACCACTGACACTTTCAACAGAATGTTCCTTTTTTTTTCCTTTAATTTACCATCTAAGCAACTTCAGAAAATAGTCCTGTATTTAACATAATTCAGCAATCAGCACAGGAGTCTGAGCCTTAAATGGAAAATCATTTTCTCACAATCAGTAAACTGGAAAATAAATGTAAAGTAATGCTTATAATGTTATTTGTTATTATTATCTCTGTGTCAGAACAAAACTGTCTAGTAATTGCTTACTGGTTTCCATGAGAACTTAGTATGGAATTAATCAGTGAAGAGAAAACATTAATAAGTTTTAATGTTGTTTTTTATTTAACCACTTTGCAATGGCTTTGTACAGACACTACAGATACCATAGAGACAAAAGCTAATAGGCAATATAGCTGTGTACTTCAATGTTCTCTTTAAAATTACTTTTGCAATATTTTTCTGATTGTTAAAATAATTTGATGTATGCTAACTTTCAGAGCTAGGCCAGACAAATCTGAGACCAGCTTTTGGGGGATAGATCTGAAAAGCTACTGCAGAACTAACAGAACCACTTGGTTCTGTGTGGAAGCCTGTGTAGTGTTCTGTGAGCTCTGCTCCTGGTGGGAGCTGGTGAAAAGCTCTGTGGCAGCTCTGCTGGAGCACTGAGGCCAAACTAATATATTTTGTTACTCAAGAAGAGCAGTGTCCTGGTAACCATGGATCCTAATCACCTGAGAAACAAAGCTCTTTTGCCTCTAATGTGTCACGTAGACATCTACTTAGTCCTATCTGTAGTTATATTATACATAATTGTCCTTCCGTTCACTCTCTAGGAGCTGTGAATGAATTTTGACATATAACATTTGTCAACACATGTTGCTCCTACACACAGTATTCATGTGCTTACTTGTAAATGCATGCACTGAAGTTAAGTATAAATCACAGAATGTCTTTGGTTGGAAGAGACCTTCAAGATCATCTAGTCCATCCTTCAACCCAACACTGAAAGCTCACCACTAAACCATGTCCCTAAGCACCAGGTCCACATGCCATTTAAATGCCTCCAGAGATGGTGACTCCACCACTGCCCTGGACAGACCATTCCAGTGTTTGATAACCCTTTTGGTGAAGAAATGTTTCCTAATATCCAGCCTAAACCTCCCCTTGCACAGCTTGCATCTATTCCCTCTGGTCCTGTCATGTGTCACCAGGGAGAAGAGGTCATCCCCCTCCACGCTCCAACCTCTTTTCAGGTAGTTGTAGAGAGTGATAAGGTCTCCCCTCAGCCTCTTCTCCAGACTAAACAACCCCAGCTTCCTCAGCTGCTCCTCACAGGACTGGTGCTCTAGACCCTTCATAAGCCTCACTGCCCTTTTCTGGACACTCTCCAGCAACATACTAGTATGCACAGCTGATGGCACAAAATTGTATGTACTGATGACCCTTGATATAGAAACTTACATGTGCAAAAATGCATTTTACAAAAACACAACTCTAACAGCACTGAAAATATAGTTTTCTTGTGAGGTAGATTACAGCAATGAATATATGTGTTTGGGACTTTTCTATACAAGTTCAGACATACACTGAATGAAATGTGGGTTTAACTAATTGTATCCTTAGAACTGTAGTTAGTATTGTACAGTGTCCAAATGGTTGATCTGTTCTTCGATAAAATTCCTTTTACTCTGCCATAGCATCCATTCAACTTTGTATTCCAAAGAAAAAACAACAACAACAACAAAAAATTAAATTGTAAATTTTAATTTCACTGCAATTTAATTTAATTAATGTATATTTTTGAATGCCTATTAGGAAAGCGGATTTTCAAAGCTGTTAATAGTACTTGCAACATTTACTGAAGGTAAGAGAATTCATACTGCATAATTACACTATTTTTTACTTTTAATTATGATTTTTTTTTAATTTATCTACAATTTCATTTATAGTTAAGATTCCCAGTCCCTTGGTAAAAGGTCTTAAACTTACCTATTCTTATGAGGACTTCGAGCTGAAGAAGTTACTATTTAATGTAATAGGAGTCTTAGCTAAAGACCCACGTGCTATTCAGGTAAGTTGTAAAAGAACAGAGGATGCACTAAGAAAAAATAAAAAAGACAAATGAATCAGTGGAATATTGTTTAGCTGTCCATTTGGCATAGTGCAGTAGACTGAAGTCAGCTGTTCTCCAAATCAATAGTTTGTACATCACTTCAGACCAAGTCCTGCTATTTAAATGCAGCATTCAATTTCTATTTTAGAAAAGTACAAGCCTAGACCATAATAGGAAAATGAGCTGACAAGTGACTGCAAAGAATTATTGAAATACATGTGAAGAACATAATAAAGTTTAACAAACCACAGTCTGTTTGAATGCTACAGAATATAAACAGAATTTGTCTGTACTTGTATTGTTCATGACATACGTTCTTAATAAAATAGAATTTTATTAACGTAGGATGGATAAAGTTGACTCACTGCTTCAGATTCTCTTATTTGCATGTGCAATCTCTAAGCTGTCTCTCTTTCTCTTTTTCTTGACTCTGCAGCTTCTCAGGGAAAATGATGTGATGCCAGCTTTGCTTTATTATGTAAAGCCAAATCAAAAGCCTGGATTTCATGACTGGTCTGCTGCTCAATATGAAGAATTACAGCTTCATGCAATTGCTATTTTAGCTTCAGTGGCTCCCTTGTTAGTAGATAAATATTTGTCCTGCCAAGCAAATACTCTTCTCCTTGTGTTTCTGGAATGGTGTATAGGCCAAGGTCAGTAGGTGCTCATGGCTTTCATACACAGTAATCTCAAAACACAGTTTGGCTGGACTTGCTTACTTTGACAGGAAGGAAAAATATAAAATCTCCTGAAGTCAGAACGATTCTTTTTCAGTAGATCTCTTAGAGAGCTAATCTTTCTAAAAAAATGACTCTAATATTTTTTTCTACTAAGGATAAGCTGGTGCCCTATTCCCTGTGTACTACTACTATGTGATATTCCCTCGGTTGTGTAGGCAGACACAGATCTCTACTACCCATGTTTTAAGATAGTCAGATATACTCATTGTGGCTATAAATCCAACCAGTAATTCCTGCCATGAGGCAGGACACGTTAACTCAAACTTAGAACTGTACACAGTAAGACAGCTTCCAAACTATAGCTGGTTTGTGGCCATCAGCTGAGAGCAAGAGACAAGAAAAAATATAACTAACTGCACCCAGTTTTGTAGACTGGTTTTCAGGGGATGGATACTTTTCATCATAAAATTGGTAAGTTTTCCTAGGAAGAAATTGTCACTTGTGTCTAATGGGGATTAAAAGGATGATATTACATAACAGAGAAGATATTTTGAGTTTTGGAGACTGCTCACGAGCCTAGTAAATTTAAAAAAATGTTGTGGTAATTTTAAATGTTCACCAAAATCATACCTTTCTTATGAATGTGAAAAGTGTAGCCCTACATGGAAAGACTTACTAGTAGATGATTTTACACAAGAAACCTTTCTAACATTAAATGGTTTTTTGTTTGTTTTTAGTTTACACTGACAAGGCTTTGTTTGTTAGTTGTTTTTTCCCCTGACCACATTATTATGCTGAACATACACTGTCGCCAAAAAAACATGTTCATTGTGATTGCTCCACAGATCCTTTCCTTGGTCAAGGTAACAGTTTCCATGGAACAGGTGGTCGTGGCAACAAACTTGCACAAATGCGCTACAGCCTGAGAGTGCTGAGATCGGTTGTGTCCCTTTATGATGATGCTGTGAACCTTAATTTGTTTGACCAGGGAGCAATTAGCCAGCTACTGGGTAAAGCACAGTTTGTATTGCTGTACTTAAAGTCTCTCTTTACACTAAGAATGTTCATATTTTTTGTCTGCTATGGTTTTAGTGTGTTACTCCTTTTACTGCTGAAAAACTAAAAAAACCTCAAACAATCTAAAATGCAGTTGATTTGATTTTGGATTTTGTTACACTTGAACACACAGAATTTAACAAATTAAGTAAACCAGACAGCTGTAAAAGCCTAGGTGTTTAATTTCTTCATGAGAGATGCCCCTTCTCCCTTCATTACACTGCATTGATTACATCTTCTTTCATTGTGGTAGCCCCCAGGAACTCTGGCCACAAGTCTGTCTATTACAGCCTTGCTTTCTACAGCTTCTCTTTAGAGAAGAAGACAATTAGTAACAATGTACTTTTGTATGAATAACATTATGAAGAATAAAGGCAGAACGTAACCACTGCTAAACCACTGCTGCAATTTTAGAGTGTTTTCTTGTTCAGTAACATATACCTACTGTTGCATTTGATTTTACGTTTCAATACACAATGGTTTAATTCTTTTCTTCCAATAATAAAAAGTTTCCAGTACTCTGAAAGAGTCATACTGAAAGAAACACAATAGCTAAAATCCTTTTGAATTCAAAGAGTGTGTTCTAATAGAAATTAAAAAAAAAAAATACAAAATTTCCGCAGCTGAAAGTTGAAGTCCAGTGAAAACTCTGTGGAAACTTACAGATTTTAGTGGAAGTAAAATTAACACTATATCTTACATACAGATTCAAGTAACTTTTCTAAGTTTGGGGGAGTTCTGTGTCTGAATGTGCTCTTTCACATGCTGGTTCCAAGGCTGATTTTCTCAGCAGTGGTGGTACTTCATGTCTCTCCCACATTTCCACTGTCAGTACAAATATTTGTGAGGCTCTAGAGTAGAGCAAATCAGTAAGTTCATTGTCTTTTTTTCTAAGAGTTTCTTAATTCAAATTAGTTTCCTGTATTCATTGCCCTGACAAAATACAAGGGGCAGTACACAGGCTCAAGAAGGAAGAAGTCAGTGCAAGCTGCTGTCATTAACTGTCACCAAGAGTAAAGTCCTTGAAACTACAGCATCAGAGTGCTGCACTTCTGTCAGCAATTGTAAAACACTGAGATAAAACTGAACAGCATAAATAGAGTCCTTTTAATATCCCTTGGTATAAATTTGACTTTTTTAAAAAAATCAGTAGCTGTAGTAGAATTCTGATGTGTATAGGACATTTACATGTATATAATATATTCCATTTATAGACATCCTAAAGTATGCAGCAAACAAATCTAAAGAGAAAGAAGATGCCATTCTACTTGAAATCCAAGCTGATATATTATTTCTTTTGTCTGTTCTCTGTGAAAATGATCTCCACAGAAAGGTATGTATCTTTCCACATCATACTGTGCAGAAAATATGAAAACATGGTATATTTTCATTTTTTGTTGTTTGATTGTTTATTTGTTGCTTTTTGTTTTGCTTTTTAATTCAAAAGCAGATGTCAGCTGTAGTTCTTTGATAACAAGTCAGGTCTCATAACTGGTTTCTGCAACAGTGACAACTAAAATGCAAAATCACTCAAAAAATCACTAGGAAGTGTCTCACTATTTCTTTGCTAATTTACATGATTTTTAAATTAATATATGAAAGTGCTTTAACAAATGAGATTAGCAGTTAGGAAAAACTGAAAATCTCTTTTTCTTACATATATCCCAAAGAATATATCCTGCTCTAACAAGTGGGTGAATATAAATATAAATATTTAAATTTTTCAATTTCCTTTGTATTTTGTTATATGTAGCTGTTTTTAAAACATTTTTAAAAATATTATTTAAAAAACATATTGCTTTAATTAACATTTCAACAGGAACTCTTCAGCTATGAAGGACTTGATATACTTATCCCATTCATTCAGATGGATCCAAAGAAGTTACACAGCGGATTAGGCCACAATTGTCTCTTCTTCAGTGCGCTTGACTGCTTGTGGTTAGTAAAGTATTTTAGCAGCAGTAACTATTAAAAATGTCAAGTCTTATATTTTTTATATCTGCAATGCTATGGCCTTTCTCTGCACATATAGGCCTTACTGCTATTTAAAATGTATAAAAATCCTTCATACAATATGACTAATTAAAAATTACCCAAAATAAGTGGAATATTCTGCATGTATTTTCTTTTAAACGGGGATTTAGTATGACAACCTAACTCCACACACAGAATGACCTCCTGACATACAGTTACCTAGGACTAAGAGAGGTGTATAGTTAGAGTCTGTAAATAACTTCAGAGAAGTCAAAAGAAGGCAAGGAAAGATCAATATTAGCTAAAAACTGTGTGAGCATAAGAAGTGTTTGTAAACTATTTGGGGCTAGAAATATTTTAAACATTTCTATCAGAGAATGCCAATATGTGGGAGGATAACCAAAAGTTAATTTGTTCTAGGGCAGAGGTTGATAAATATATTGAAAGCCAATTGATAAGTTTGGGATAAAGCACTGATGTAGGAGAAACCTTCAGTTTCTATGTTAATGGCCATAAGTGAGGAAATATGAGAAGGGAGCAATAGCAACATGAATGCTGGTTTTATCATCATTTTAAGTTGGGGGAAGCAAACACTGTTGTCCAAAATACCAGTCTTGCTTGTGTCGCCCCCTTGATTTTGCTGGCAGAAATATTCACGCAGCCCTGCAATAAGCCAGATCAGGGACACAATCTAACTACATTTTAGCCTCTTTTACTAAGTTAATTTTAGTTCAAATTCATATTCCAATCCAATTCATTGTGAACCTGCCAAATGTCTTGAGCTGCTCTAAGGAAGGTTCACCACTTGCAAGAGAAGGAAGAGCAGTCACGTAGGGTATACGTAGTTATACAGTGTAAATGAAAAGGCATGTGAAACATGATTTTTGTACTCCCTGAAGGTATGAAGCATATTGCATACCAAATATATTTATGCAATTCACTAAAATAAATTAGATTATTGTAGAATGTTCTAAAGCCTAAAAATGTTTCTACACGGAGAAATTATTTCTGTTTAAGGTCCTGTGTCATTGGATGTAACATCGCAGAAGATTATTTTCTCGAAAAACAGGGCATTTTTCTCCTTCTGGATTTGTTGGCAGTAGGTATTTTTATTATTCTTGTACAGAATGAAAGAGTAGTAAAACAACATAGAAAAATCATAATTTTTGTCACAGTATCTCCTAAGACTATTACAGTACTAACAAAAAGACCAGTGTATGTAATTAGATAGGAAGATAATCACAGACCAGGATATCTGCTCAGGAATGATTGAACAGGTTTGCCAGGTGCCTTTTTTAAAAGGAAGTATTTGACAGGGGAGTTGTAAATTTACCAAAAATATACTCTTTTTAAAAAAAAAAAAAAATCAAACTATGCTCTTATTTTGGTTAACATCTTCGTTTAGAAAAGCACCTTACTTTTTACTTCATACTGAAGTTAGTAAGAGCAGTTAGGAGACACCTCAAGGATTTTAAAGTTTTTATATTTGAAGTTACTTTGTACTTGTATTCTGTATACATCACTACTTCTATGGAACTTGGATATGGAGCTGGCACAGGCATTTAATCTCTCACAAAACAAGCATGTACTTTGTTTCATTCCCTCCTTATTCTCTCCGGTCTTGTTGCCAGCCTCTGATGCCCTTGCAATGCAAGGCTTCAGACCTTTCCCCTTCCCTGAGAGCACAGCTGCTGCTGAAAGATCTGGCCACAAACCAGAGCAGGTGCTGTGTGGTATTGCTCAGCCATTGCCTTCAGAGTTTGTTTCTTACAAAAATGAATCTTGGTAGTAGTCTATTCTCCAGCATGTATCCTAGAGGCTGGTATACAAAACCTGTTAGGTAATTCTACACACAGGTATGCACATCTTAAATGATCAAACACTCACTCCCTTTGTTTCTCAATTTCTGAAACTTTGCATGGCAGGATTATGGAAATTTGGAAGATTTACAATTTTATCCACAAATTTTGTGCAAATAGTTGTGATTGAAAGCTTGCAATTCCTTGATTGCATATTATATAACTTTTCTATTTTTTTTGAAGGGAGACATCAGTGTGTTTTGAACAGTTTAAAGTATGTTTTCCTTTTCCCTTCACCAAGTTAAAGCAAAGGAGCCTGTGCAATATAATTCTTGGAATCTTGGTTGAATTTTGTGACAACCCTAAAACCACTTCACACATCAGTACCTGGCGAGGGGAGAAAGAGCAAACAGCAGCTAAGCTTCTAATAGAGCTATGGCGACAGGAGGAGCTGGAGCTAGGAGTCAAACGTGATCCATGTGGAAGAATTGTTGGTAAGTTTTATGAAGCATGTGAAGCTGTGAGCAGTGCCACTGAATAGACGATGTTTGCTTTTGTAGCCTGAATCCTGATGAAAGTAAATTAGAATATTTCTAGCTTTATGTCGTAGTTGTTACCAAACCCAAAGTACCTTCTATTCCGTTTGGAGTCTGTCCACTAGATGGCACGGTCTGCATTAGCTGGGAGTGAAGCACGTAATGAACAGAACCATGACTGGCATCTTGAAGAACTTTTCTAATGCTGGACAGTTAAACTACTTAATTTCTTCCACAAAAGGCACTGTGTTTTGTTATATGCTGTAAAAAGAAGTAAGGAGAGTGCTATATTCTTGCAAATCTTCAGTCATACTAATTAGTATTTCCTGGCCCAAATTATGTTTAAAATCTTGACCAAACTACCAGCATTATTTACATACTGTCCACAAAGTAAGATGAAACTGTCTTCTTTTGGAGAAGGTGACACAGAAAAGAACATGTCCGTAGCTGCTAGGTAAAGATTCTTATACTTCATTACACAGATAGCATTTTCTGTAAGTTTAATAGCTTTGGGGACATTTACTACCTCTAATTCTTCTACTCTGTTTTTGTGTTTTGAAATTATTAGACATGAAGAGACCTATAGCTAGCAAGTTGCAGAGACAGCAAGAGGTCATTCCCATGCCTGCCAACTGTCCCAGCTTTGCCATCATGGAAATTTCAGAAAACATACGGGCAAAAATTTATTCATTATTGTGCAAGCTAGGTAAGACAAGGGAATTGCCTCATCAGTGTCACATTTGTCACTAAACTGAACTTGTTCACTGGCAATCATTAAAGTCACTATAAAATAAAAGAACAAGTCAAAGCGAACTTTGAGATGCATCATCCACACTCTGTTAGTAATAGATGCTTGCTCATCCTGTTCTTAGAACTGCCTATTGATGGGGATTTCAAGACTTCCACAGTACTTTGCTGCCCCTGACATTAGAGTTTTCCTAAAATTAAACCTAAAATTTGCTTGAAATTTTCTGTAATTTGTTTTCTGGCACACAATTTCTCTTTCACATATTTTAACACTTTTACATTTAATTTTATTTCCCTAGATTAAGAAAGACTTCACTCACCAATCTTGTTTCCTTGCATAACCTCTAATTATTCTCATTGGGTTTTTTTTCTTGAAGTTTTCCCATTCATTCGCATCTTTCTTGATCAGTAGTGTCCCAAAACTGAACACAGTACTCCAGCAGAAGTCTCAACCAACTAGAACTGCATTACTCTACTCATCTTGTAAACAAACATTCCAACATGAATATAACAATTGCAGTACTCACAGTGGCATGATATTGTTTACTCATTTGAGGATCTTGTACAGTCATCTACCATCTTGGATTTGTACTGATGACTGTTCCTACATTTAGAATTTTTTATTTGTCCTTAATAAAATTCTGTGAGTTTAAATAATTTTTCAGATTGGCAAGATTATTTTGCATTCCAATCTTTTCCTTCAAAATGCTGCAGACCTTCCTAATTCTATGTTGCTTGCACACTGAATACAAATATTCATTATGATTGTCTGAAAACCTAAACCGAAGTCAGTACATGACAACCTCTTCCACATCCATAAGATTTCTCTTCTGTGAACAAAAGCTAGGTCTTCATTTTTACTAATTCATTTTGAATATAAAACTTTTCATTGTTACCATTTAGCTGCATAAACATTATTTATTTATTTGTTTTGATCTTTTTTTCAGGAACTGAACTGAACCAATATTCTCTAGCTTGTGCTTTTCCCCTTCTAAAAATGGGCATGTCTTATTTTTTTTCATGTCCATTCTCCACAGGTTCAGTGATCAATGTTTCTGAGATTGCTTCAACCGGTTCCCTGGGTAACCTAGAGAACCAGCTGGTTTGAAAACATCCTTAATTTCTCTAATAAACAATAGCTAGTTCATCCTCTGTTGTAACCAAGGTTCTTACTATTTTTTATTAGTGTTAATTATGGTTTATGATGTTGGATCACAGTTAAATTCTTTATTAATGAAAAAAGTTATAAGACTTTTTTTTCTAGCTTTCTCCTACATTCTCACATAGTTCTTATGTTAGTTATATACATTGTAATATTTCCTGTAAAGTACTGAAATGACATGGAAGTGTATAATAAAAAGATGGAAATATTTTTATAGTCTTCTCTCAGCATTTTCCTCTTACTATAGTCATGCTCCATAACATAGTCATCTAGAACAACAGTGTTAATTGGTCTTTTTCTTATGATATTTCTTAACTTCAAAACATGATGTAATTATGCTCCAGTAGATAGATGCCACATTCCCAGGGACCACAAAGATGAAGTCTAGAATGAGATTTGATAGACTATTTAAAAAAATGAGAAATAAATAAATAAAGAAAATGTAATTAAGTTTCAGCATGCACAAAATGAGGCATAATCTCAGCAACCATACTTCCCTACCTTATTCTTTTATATATATTGTAAACACATTTTTAAAAGATGGAGCAATGATGCTCAAGACATTATTCTTAAGGTTCGAGTCTATGAGATGGAGGACACCTTCACTACACAGCTTTGAAACAAAGTACTGGGCACTCTGTAATATGATTGATTCTCCTCCTGTGGCGACTTCACAGCTAAAGCAAACTGTTTCTGCTGAATCTGTTCTTCAGAAACTGTGACTCAACTGTTTGTCTGCTCAAACCCTTACATGAAAGCATAGCAAATGCAGTAATATACTGGCTTTCCAAGTGATTGGAAGGTCACAGGAACCACTCATAAGTAAAGAATTAATATAGAGTGAATTTATTACCAGGAAACCAGATTTTTTTTAATCACCAAAAGCTTGCTCAGGATTAGAGGAGCAACTGGCTAGTGTATGTGTAATGAAGATTTTGCATGTGATTATATGACAAATAAGATAGTGTCTTTTTTTTAATAGAAAGTTATATTTTAAGATAAATTTATTATGCTGCTAATACTGACATGATTAATACTCTTTTTAGGTTTTGAAAATGTACCTGGCTTATCTGCTAAGGATTTTGTCACACTTGCTATCATACAACATTATATTGACTTCAAAGTGAGTATTGGGAAAGAAAATATTACTACTGTATCTGCTTTTGCAAAAATAGCAAGTATATCTCAGGATACAACAAAATAACCCTTCAAAAGCTGTCACCTATGTCACAAATCACAGGGAGTATAAACCAGTACTTACCATCAAAAGAAACAATCCCACCTGCCTCATTGCAGTACTCCCCAGACTCTTCCTTCGTACTGCTACAAATGTTTGTAGCTGCATAAAAAATAGGCTAGAAACCAATATTAGTTAAAAATAACTCAGAAAAATATGTTTTGTTTGGCAACTCAAGAAACAAGAATGTGCCAGGACACATACTGTCCATACTGTCACAAGTTAAGAATATTTTCCTGTAGGATACAAGAACGGGGTAACAAGATTTGTGGGAGCCATCCTGCTCAAAAGATGCTTCATTTTTTGCCAATTTTCTGCTTGGGAGCAAAGTCTGTGAGATCTTGAAGCATTCAGGAACTAGCAAGACTCAATCTTTAGTTGATAATTCCAGCTTCCATTTACATTTCATGTTTAGTTTGCTCTGATAAAGTACGCAATTTGACATTTTAAGCAGCAGCCAGTAGGACACAACACTTCATTCTTGTCATTTGGTGTCTTGTAGCTATCTGCATTTCTTCTGAGTTTCTGTACTTATCAGTATTCCTGTTACTCCTCTGTGGAGTCAAGCTTTGGCTTGCAAAGGCTTAGGAAGGATTGTCAGGAATTAATTTGGCATAGCATTATTATGCTAAGTCTAACCTTGCATAAAAATTCTGGGAACTGAAACAATAAGGAGAGAGAGATGGTTGCTCTATTATACTATGAACAACAAGAACTGGAAAAAAGAGATAAATATGAAATAATGTTGTGTGTGTTTCACACAGGTTGGAGAAGTTTGGAATGAACTGTGTGCAGAACTAAAAGAAGAATTCAGGCCTGTTATGTCAGATGAGGAAGCCTTAAAAGTTATTTCAGCGGTATCAGAAGATACTGGAAGAATGGTTGCTGCTCTCCAGACTGAAGTGCTTGAAAGTCAACACCACCAAGAAATCCAAGAAGAGGAAAAAACATATACAAAAGTAAGACAATGAGTATTGAAACAAGTAAAGCCCATGTAAGTTTTTTAGTCAATTTATATGAAGATTTTCTTACGTAATGTGAAGAATCCTATATGTGTACACAGCTTGAAGATATTTTAAGCTGTCTCGGCAGTAAAATTTTAACTTTAAATTAAATTAAGTTAACCTCAATTCTCCCAAATAGTATTATTTTGCCAGTATTTAGAGAGCAACATGAAAAAATGAAGCAGAATTATCAGTGATGCATCAGCAATGGTGTAATGAGAAATTATCATTATGTTACCATAGAGTTGCACCTTTGTTGATCAGTAGCAGACAACAATTTCTAAGTACCTAATACATATATATCTGCTTCTTAAAAATGAAGCATAAGTCTCTGTTATAAACTCCCTTGGGTGAGTATTCACAAAGCTTCATTACTTCAGAAAGTAGAGCTTTGTCCTTACCAGCATGCTGAGAGTGAGCAGGTATAGATATTTTCCAGCTTTGGTTATAAGGTGAGCATTTGGCATTTTTGCTCATCTACTGTCTCATCGTCTTCTGCCTTCTAAGAAGTAAGATCAGTTGGTCAAGTTGTCTAAAGTCTCATGCTAGTGTTTTTGAGGGATTGTCATGCATTATGATGCCTGCACTTTTGTCACCAGAACTTATTCCATCTCTGTCATTCAGTATTTGAGAGTGAGAATTTACAGAAAGTATTTCTGAAAGAGCTGGGGCTCTTACTGAATCATAAGAATTGTTTTGATTGGAAGGGACCTTTAAGATCATCAAGTCCAACTGTTAACCCAGCACCACCAGGTCTCCATTAAACCATGTCCCTCAGCACCACATCTACTCATCCTTGACATACCTTCAGGAAGGGTAACACCACCATGTTTCTGGGCAGCCTGTTCCAGGGCTTTCCAACCCTTTCTGTGAAGATTTTTTTCCTAATATCCATTCTAAAATTCCTCTGGTGCAACTTGAGGTCATTTCCTCTTGTCCTGTTGTTTGCTGCATGGGGGAACAGACCAACCCCCACCTCTCTACAACCTACTTTCAGGTAGTTGTAGAGAGCAATGAGGTCTCCCCTGCACCTCCTTTGCTCCAGGCTAAACAACTCCAGTTCCCTCAGCCTCTCCTCATAAGACTTGTGCTCTAGACCCTTCACCAGCACCACTGCCCTTCTTTGGACACTCTCCAGCCCCTCAGTGTCCTTCTTGTGGTGAAGGTCCCAAAACTGAACCCAGTATTTGAGGTGCAACCTCACCAGTGCCGAGGGCAGGGGGACGATCACTTACCTAGTGCTGCTGGTCACATGATTTCTGATACAAGCCAGGATGCCTTTGGCCCTGCCCCTGTCTTCCAGCACAGCTGGCACTCGGAGGAAACTGATCTTACTATTAAAGACTGAGGCAAGAAAGGCGTTTGTTACCTCAGCCTTTTCCTCACCCTTGGTCACTATGTTTCATCCTGCATCCAATAGAGAATGGAGATTCTCCTTAGGCCTTCTTTTGCTATTTATCTATTTATAGAATTTTTTTTTCATTTTTATGACAGTTGCCAAATTAAGTTCTCACTGGGCTTTGGCCTTTCTAATTTTTCTCCCTGAATAGCCTCATGAAATCTGCTTAGTCCTCCTGTGTGGCCTGCTCATTCTTCCATAGGCTATGGACTTTCCTTTTCTTCCTGAGTTCCAGCCAAAGGTCTCTGTTCAGCCAGGCCAGTCTTCTTCCCACTGGTTCATCTTACAGCACACTGGGACAGCTGCTCCGGTTCCTTAAAGATTTACTTCTTGAGAAATGTCCAGCCTTCCTGGACTCCTTTGCCCTTCAGGACTGCCTCCCAAGGGACTCTGTCAACCAGTCTCCTAGACAGGTCAAAGTCTGCCCTACAGAAGTCCAAGGTGGCAGTTCAACTGACCTGCCTCCTTACTTCCTCAAGAAATGAGAACTCGTAACATTTCATGACCTTCCAACATCTGTGTTGGAAGAGGGGAAAATTAGTTGCACAGAGAAGGTAACCCTTGTTTTATTTTTTAAAGGGGTGCCTAAGTGAAGTTTTTTAAGAACATTACTACAACATTATCATCCAATTTCAGGTGAGAAGGGTCAGCCAAGGTAGCCAAAGGGGCATAGGTGATATACATACTATTCAAACAGCACAAGGAAAGAATTCAGAGAAGCTTGCAAGAAGAGAATTCTGTTGCATCTTATAAATCTCATTTATATTACAGATCCAAGCTGTGCATAAGCAGAGAGAAATGGTAAATAAATCTTGGGAAAATTTCTTGACTAGGACATCAAACTATGAGGCATTGAAGGTAAGAAAGCTGAGTGATGGAGCAAAATTTACATTCACAGTGTAGTTATAGTAATTGTGAAGTTCCAGACACATTTCTTAATGAATTAGGAAGATATACAAGTAGAAGTTATGGTAAATTTTATATTTACACAGACGCAGAAGAATGTACCATAAGAAGGACTGGCAAAGCTACACAGTTCTTGATTCTTCTGTTCTTCTGATTATAATCACAAATTGGGGATCAACTTTGTTTATGCACTTGCAATTGTGGGGGGATGATGTGTCTTTATACATACATATATATGTATGTATATTTGTCTTGAAACTGCTGAAGCTAAAAGTTTGGTTATTCTTACTTTTTTTTTTTTTTTTCTCCCTAATATTTCATTCCCTATTTTTAGTATAGCAAACATCTTGCAAGATGGGAAATATGTTATGGTTAAAGGAGGGGTTTTTAGCAATATTTGCACTTTTCTAAAAGCACATTAAACATCCTAGAGTCCTGATTAGGCAACCAGACAAAGTTGGAGGATGAATGAAATCAGACTGAAATAAATACTTTGGCAGATTAATTTAATTTTTCCTTATATCCCATGGGAGATGCAAAAGAGAACATTTTTCTTCACGTGCAAGCACCTCCCTGGCCTGTTGTAAAGATCTATTCTAGAATTAGAAATTAAAAAAGACAGAAAAATAATTTGGAGAACTATGAGCCAGATAGTTTTGACTGAGTCCCTGCAAGCTCTTTTAGGCATATAAGGGACAAGAAGGTGATCAATAATTGCTGTCATGGATTTACCAAGGACAAATCATTCTCATCAACATGGTTGACTCTTGGGATAAAATTATTTGCCCTGGAGAAGTTGGAAGATGGATGTTATTTCTCTTGGCTTTGTCAAGGCTTTCAGCACTGTCTCAGGTATCCTTGTGGCCAAGATGGGGAGATACAGACTGGAGTACAAACAGGTGAACTGTACTATTGGACTACTGGATGAAAAACTGACTGGCTTGATGGGCTCAAAGGCCAGTGGTCAGGGATTAAAGTTTAACTAACAGACAGTTTTGAGTAGTATTCCTCAGTGTTAATTATAGGGTTGATACTGTTTAACATTTGCATTAATGACTTGGATATTGGATCAGTATGCATCCTCATCATGTTCATGCATGATGCTGAGCTGGAGGAAGAAATCCATATGCTGGGAGGTAGGGTTGCTATTCAGAAGGACCTTGACAAACCAGAGTGATGGACTGACCAAAAGTTTATAAAGTTCAGGGAAAGAAAATGTAAAGTCATGCATCTGGGATGTTGTTGTCATGCATCAGTACAGCTGGGGGACTGACCGGCTATGTAGATGGTTATTACGCGTGGGTGACAAGCTAAACGTGAGGCAACAGTGTGCTCTTGTGGTGATGAAGGCTAACAGCATGTATGGCTACATCATAAAGAATATAGCCCACAGGTCATAGCAAGTGATTATTCCTCTCTTGCCCCAGAAAAGCCACATCCATTTATTCTGTTTTCAGGTTTGCCAGTACAAGAGAGTCACTAACGGGGGGTGGGGGTACTTACAATTAAAGGCCAATAGAATTGTCACCTCATTTATTTTCTCTTTTTTTTGCATATTTTCTAACATGTGCAAATGATACAATTCACTCAGCTTAAAAAAATTTTACTTTTAGAAAGCTAAAAGGCTTCAGGAAAAATCAATAGAGGCTTCCAGATCTAAATCAAAGACTCAAAATGGAGCATTCCATTCTACTGATATTAAAGGCCTCAGTACAACAGTAAGTAAACCCCAATGACACTGCTCTGTTTTCATCAGTGTGTTAGTGGTTTGGGATTTATTCTGGCTGTATATGTGCTGCTGCTTATTTTTTCTTTAACAACATTTACGTTGACAAGCACCAAATAGGTAAGAAGCTGTATCTCCTGCAAAGCACCACTTCAAAGCCCTTCTGACATATCCTCAGGCAACAGGTAGTTGGTCAGAAATGAGATTCAGATCTGCAAATTACTCATAAAAAGTGCAGGCATGATGATCCCTATGCTACTTGACATGTATCTCTTGTGGAACAGCTTTGATGAAAACCTTGCTGAGGTCAAGACCTCCTTCGTTTATTGTTGGGTAAATCTGTGAGATCTCTAATGCATCAGAAGAGGTGTCCTTTGCCAGTAAACGTGTTCCTGACTAGCTGCATATAAGCCACTCACTGTAGAATTTTTTTTTCTACATTTCTATCAGTTAACTGAAGTGCAGGAAAATAAAAGCCACTGATAAGATCTTATTTGGCTGTAGCAGCATATTAAGGTGTTGAGTTTTGACAAGCTGGAGTATGATGTGGAAGATTCTTCATTCCTGTCAGTAACTGCTTTTTGAGCTAGCTGGATGATTTCAGTGCAAGCATCACAACTAAGGAGGATTTTAGGCAGCGGGATAGCTTCTTGGTTGCTTACAGGTTACTCTTATGTGTAAGGAGAAACAAGGAAGAAAAAAATGAGGTGCTATTTTCAAATTTGTACAAAGGCAAGAGATTCTATTATCATGGGCTCTCTGGCATGAATGAGTAATGACAACTAAGGTGGCAGCATCCTGAAAAGGGGCAGTTCATGTTTGATGTGATGAAGAAAGGAAGAGCTTAATAGGAAGCAAGAGGATGTTGGACTAGGATTTTTATCAAATTATCCTTGCCCTAAACTTTTGAAAGATATGGAGGGACACATCTGTGAATGCACAGTGACATGGGCTAGAAAAATGATTTAGTTACATGCATGTATCAGTGAGACTGTTAATCATCAATATTTTGCAGAAACGTATCTGATAAATTTAGATACAAACATGAGTATTCTGGAAATTGTTAGCAGAAAGAAATAAACTGTTAGATTTTATATTAAAGACTTGGACCTCAAGCCAAGATTATTCATTTCTTTGGAGGGAGAAGATTTAACAAGAAAATATCTTCATGGTTCCATCATCAGTATTTCAACAACTGTAGACAAAACCAAGGAAAAGGTTAGTCCATGTTGCAGAATAAGTGTAGTAAGAAAACAAACACATCAGCAACATCAGATAAAATTCCTTGGGTGCATTGCTTAGGAGAATTACAAATGACAGATATGCCTGGCAGTTTTTTTCATGGAACAATTTTCTTCCCTTGTCTCTGCCAAACACCCATACTAGGGACAGATGGAAATTAAACTAAGATGGTTGTTGCAAGCTAGTCAAGGTCAAATCATCAAACATGTGAGCTGCATACACTCAAGGAGTTGCATTATTTTAGTAGGTCATGGTTAGAAGACATAGGTGTCATTCAGGGATTTTTATTCAAAGACCTGAACTTATTCAGTAGAAAGAGTGGTAAAGAGAGTGGAAAGCATACATTTCTCAGTCTTGGAGTTTTCCTAAAGCAGTAGTTATAGGCAACTGGATTCTGAGAGTAATAAGGTCTGTTCCCTTTTTTTCTTTGAAGTATTAATATTATAGTGAAATTCTGAGGACAAAACTGACTGAATATGCAAATACAAACTTCTATTGTAACAAAGACTTGATTTTTTTTTTTTCCTCTATTCACAAGATCAGACATGAAAGCAGAAAAGCAGAGTACATAAAGGTACCTGCTGAAAAATCACTCTGTCCTTTCCTTTGTATTGATGGGAACAATTTGTGAATTTAGTATAAAGGAGAGTTTGAGTGGACCTTGGAAACATCAGCGTACATCTCCACCAGCTGAATAATGATTCTGAAAGACAGTTCATGATGTAACTCTCATCTGATTTTAAATGTTAATGTGAATCTCAAGCAATGTATTTACTTTGTTTTTCAGATCGGATCTGGTCGCTTAGTAACTGTTGAAAGTACACCTCAGTTAATTGGAAGGCCACTGCCTATTACAGACCTTGCTCTTAGAAAGCCCTTTGTGAAGGAGGCTTAAAAAAGATCAAAAGAGTTAAAACAGTGGACTCAGTCAAGAATGATTCAGTACCTGTAGAATAGATAGTGTTCTGAACAATGCTTTTAATACTGTACTTAACTGTATGTATGGTTTAGGTACAACATAAAATCTGTTTGCAATGCTTTGATGAATTGCAGAGAACATCTTGAGAGTAAAATTGTATTTTGTCTTAACTATGAAAAAAATATGAGGATGATTTACTAATAAAGTACCCCATACAGTATAGTACAAAGGTATGTTGAGTAATAATTTTGTGCACCAGTGTCAAGTTAGACTGATCCACTATCAGTAGGTCCACTATGTAGATTTACATCTCTTGTTGACAGATTCCACAGGTTGCAGTTTAAGTATCTCTTTCATTGAGCAGGGTGATGAACCTTCACATAAACACATTCAGATCTTCCTTTTCCTGGATACTGTACCCATGTGTTTTTTGTCTAAGTCCATTTTGTTTCTTGAATTATTGCCTGTAGCATCAGGACTTCGGGCTTGTATTCTCTCAGTTTTCATCTAAAGACTCAATAAGAAGCCTGTCTCTGCCAACAGTTTCTCCAAGCCTGCTGGAGAGACATGCTGAAATGTCCTGCTCCTCATGGGTTTCTCACAGCTCTTTAACTGATCTTATTATTCTAATTATTTCCTGGGTTATTGACCATGTTGTCTCCAAGAAGAACTCATCCTCTTCTGCCCTAGCACCTCTAGAATACCAACACAAGCTCGTGAACAGCAGACATTTATTTTGTCAATGACTCATTTTCTAAGCAATTGTCTCCTTTGCTAACTTGGGTAAAGCCAGAATCTACTGTATTACAATAGAGCAAGATTTCCTGAGGAAGTTACTTTATTTCAAACCCATGTTGCTATGCAGGACTATGGCATAAGTTGCTGTGATATTGCAAGGGGTCATGTAACATACAAGATATGGCACGTAGTCTGTCATTTTTGCCTGTAAGCAACATTTTGAGAAAAGTACAAGCTTCTAATTTGTTAAATGCCAACATGAAAAATGGAAATAAGCAGGTAGACCTTAAGTTTCCAATTCTCTTTTTTACTACCTGAAAAGGAGATGGGGGGAGTGTGTATGTAAACATTTCTTAAAAATATGTTTGTCCCTATAACAGGACACAGCAGTGCTGGCATTAAAAATAAAGGCAGGGATTTTTGTTTTAAAATTGTCTACTCCTACTCTATTAGGAAAAATAAGTAAGTAAATAAATAAGAATAATTAATTAAATAAAACAAAACATGAAATGGTATTTAAGCTTCAGAGAAATCTCCACATGTGTAGTTTCCAAAGATCAGAAGCATTTCCTTATGGGCAGGACTCTTCAGTGTACACTGTAGAGTAAGACAGACATGTAGTACTTAAAGCTAGAGAAATTAAATCAAACTATTCTAATTTAGTTTAATTTTTATGCTGGCCCTTTGTTAACTGATATTTTTAAAGCATAATCTGGTTTCATTGTGATTTTTTTTTTTTTTACAAAATTACCTCTATAATTTCTAATTATGTTTTACTAAGCAAGCCTGTATGTGTATTTCTTGCCTGCCTGCAAGAAAGGTAAGCTAAAGTATATAGAGGTTATCCCATGATTATATTTCTCTGACAGCACTTCAGCAGCTATGCTGCTTTATTACTGTTTTAGAAAATGTGAAAATATATCTACACGCTGGGGCCACAAAAAGTATGCTCCGTTGTGTTTTCACAATTAAAGCAAAACAATAAATATTTGACTAGGGGAACAAAAACTGTGACATTCAGAGTTTTTTTACATGCTTGCATATATCTGAATGTGTGGGTGACGTTACTGCAGCAAGGCAAAGGCCCATTTTTGCAAGAAGAAAGCATACGGGACGTGCAGGTCCTTGTGATTTCGGAGCAAAAGCTGCAGCAGTACACTGTAGTCAAGGTAAGGATATAAAAGATATTTATTGGAAATCAGTTTATATTTGTGCTTCTGTAAAGACCTTAGATCAGGCACAGTGTGAGCCCTGCAGCATTCCTCCCCCAAACTGCATTGTGCTTCTACTACAGACACTCTGATGTACCAGGCAAGTAGCTGCAAATGCTCTTGTTAATTGTAATAAAGACTGGAGAAGCAAGGGGACACAACTTCCCGAAATGTTTACATTTATACTCCATAAATCAAGACTAACACAAGGCTTCACAGCACCATAGACAGCATTTGATTTTGTCAGCCAGCCATGGACCACGGGCTGGCTGTTGGCGGGGAGGGAACCCAAGAAAATGGGGCTCACTGTCCCTGCTGTAATCCAGGGATGGAAAGAGAGGGAATGCTGAGTACTTGTCTCTCTTGTAGACACCCCAGCAGTAACCAGCTGCCTTTTCATCTCTCTGTTTTATACAAAACAGGTTTTGCTGCTTCTGCTTTTGGTGTTGTGTTCCTGTTGGCAAACGCTGAGGGCTGACTGTAGCAATAGATTGCTCAAGCACTCTGGAGACAATTACAGTAGATGCTGAGCACCTTTGTCTCCTATAGAAAATTAATTAAACCAAAGAGTTACAGTCTGGGGAAGGATGAAGCTTTTACAACTGCACAGGATATGTTGTTCTGGCATTCATTTACAAGATCACTAATATAGGAAACTTTACCTTTAAAATGTTATTATAGCTTTGCATTTCTGTAGGTGATGAACAAAACTATTTGTAGGTGTGAACAAGGGGAATTTATTAGTCTGGTTTGTGACAGTTAAAACACTTTATTTGCTGGAAATGCAATACAATACACAGCTTTATAAACTGAATAATGCTGGACCAGATTAGACAATGGTTCTCAAATAGCTGCTCATCCTCATGTATCAGTACCTGAAACTGCTGGGTTTGGGGGTGTCATGACACACACTGCCCGAAAGAAGAGGTGTATTTAAAACTTTTCTTTTCTTTTTTTTTTTTTTTTTTTTTTTTTTTTGTATGTGTGTGTGTGGTATGAGGAACTTGCAGTGATATTCACTGATAAAAGAAATTTCTCACTGCATTTGTACCCTCTCCAGAATACAGTAGGAGACATATTTTACAAGATGTCATTTAATATTGTGTTTACCTAAATGAACATTTACAAATCTATGAGAACTGTTGGATATTTTACAGACTAGGCATATATGAGCTAGGCATTATGTGGGATGGATTTCTCATTACTTAGGAAGGTTTATCACTGTTACTGTGTAAGTACTCTTTCCTACAATCATTAAACATAGTGGGGATCTCACAAAAGGCTAGAAAACAACACGGACTGAACAAGCTGCGTTGCTCAAGGAGTAAAGCAGAGAACACTCAGTATCTCTGAGTGTTTCCATTTGTTCTCAGGCTTTCTGTGCTAAGGAGAAAGGGACTAACTAGATTGTTAATATCCCTGATTTATTTTACCCATGATGGATGGTTTCTTCTAATGAGACCAATAGCCAAGCCAGTCTCTCAGTCTTTCAAACCACTTGATGCATGGGTCTGTTCTGCACTGTGATGTTGCCTGCTATGTCAGGGATGTACTGTATCACCTTATTTACCTGTATGAATGTGTAAATAAAGAGCAGTCTTACGTAAAGTACTGTTCTTAATGTACTGGTGGTTTTGCAAATAACATGTTAATAGACAAGAAAATTACTACTATTCAGACCTTGCTGCATAGAAAAATACTTTAATTATCCATAGCCTAGCCTAAGCAGTGATAAAATACAGAGTTTAGACTGCACCAAAAATTACAGTGAGCACAATCCTTCCCTTTAGCTTAATGTCAAAAATCTTTTTGCAATTCTTAAAAGTAAAGTTGATTGTATGTGCAAGACACTGTATAAAATGTTTGTTGACATTTTCTCTGTTGCTTAGCGTATAAAAATATATTGGGTTTCCATCAAAATTAACTTTTTAAAAAGGTAATTATAGGAAAAGATGAGCCTCTACAAAAATACAACACTGGTTCAAGCTTACCTGAGAGAACAAAGGTGATGACTCAAAACACAAAAGCATTCACACATGCAGTGGGGAAAAAGACAGCGTTGGTAGACTGCGAGACAGGAAAGCAAAAGTGACAATGTGGGAGCTTGTGTACTTATCAGTTTAGCAGTGATTAAGTACTTTGTACAAAGAAGAGAAAAGAAAAGAAAAAAGAAAAGAAAAGAAAAGAAAAGAAAAGAAAAGAAAAGAAAAGAAAA
>JANIJG010024421.1:0-13149 GCA_024611175.1 Megaceryle torquata | reverse complement strand
CAGGCTGCCCAGGGCAGTGGTGGAGTCCCCATCCCTGGAGGGGTTTCAAAGCCATGGAGATGTGGTGCTGAGGGATGGGGTTTAGTGGTGACCTGGCAGTGCTGGGTTAACGGTTGGACTCGATGATCTGAAAGGTGTCTTCCAACCAAGATGGTTCTATGATTTTGTGTTTCTCCACTGATGGAGAACGAAGCCCAGGTGGAATCTGGCTGCTGCAGCCAAGGGTGGTTTTCATTTCCTGTAGCAGATGTGCATCACTGGGACTCGAAAATCCCCGTTTCCCCTTGTTCCATTCCCTGGAAGTCTCCTGAGAGGGGCCTGGAGCTGCAGAGGAGCCCTTGCTGGGCTGCAGCTGCACCAACACACTCACGTGGGTGTGCACCAGGACCCACGCACACACGATCCCACGCACATGTGGAGCACACAAGCAGAACACGCGTGTCCAAACACGTGCACTTGGATGCGCACACACTGATTTGCTCCAGCTTTCACAGCTCAGGTAAGAAGCAGCTCTGGGCGCAGGTGGCTGCTGGACAAACTCGCCCTGATTCCATGTTTGCTGGGGGATAAACCCTCTTTGTGTCCTTTAACACACAGAAGGGTCATGAGCCTCCATCATACAGCAGTGCTCAGGCCTTGAATGTGGCATAGAAGAAAAATAATAAAAAAAGAAAAAGAAAAGAAAAAACTAGCTGAAATGGTGGGACTTGCTCGCACAGACGGATTAAAAAACAAAAAAAAACCCCACCAGCTCTTTGAGGACAATCACTTCAAATTGGCTATTTATCGGCGCAGCATCCCGCCGGGAGGTTGCCATGGCTACCTCCGAGCCCTGGCAGCCCGCTGCTGGGGCGGCAGCGTGCCAGCCCCATGTGCCGCCACCACCACGTGTGTCCCCACCATCCCACTGGTGACAATCCCTCATAATGCACTGGTACCTGTTGCTGAAGGACTTGGCAAACTCCATTGACCCTGACATTGAGTGTTGACCTTGATGCCCAGACCCCAAGGGTTGGTACCTACCTAGGAACGTGTCACTGGGCATCCCAGTGGATCAGAGGCTTCTCTGACCCTTGTGGCCATTACATTCCATAGCTCCAGGTGACCTTGCTTGCTTCCGTAGGGATTTCACTGCTTGAACCTGATGGGAAGAAATGGATGAGAGCTTGTTTACAGAGTGAGAAGCAGAGCTGAGCCACCCCCCACAGAGAGATTTTTCCGAGGAAGCTTCAGGCCCTTTCTGCAGCCCCGTGGGTCACTGAGACCCTCCACCACCCCTGGAAACCCCAGCCCTGCTTTTCCCCACCCCAAAAAGCCCCAGAGTATGTCAGTGAGTGGGGCTGTCACCCAGGGGACGTGTCTTCACCATCCTGGGGGTTTGAGTCCTCTCCTTGCTGCTCTTGGGCTGTGGTTTGAGGCAGATGGATTGGAAAGGAGATTCTTGGAATGTGGATTTTGGAGCCTTGTGCCATCCCTCAGGGATGCTCCTGGTGGCTTTGGGAGGATGATGTGCATGAGCAAGCAGGTTACTCTGTTCAACACTTGCTTGAGCTTGCTTCAGAGCTGGGGATGCTGTTGGGTGGGAAAAGATGGAGGAAGCATTTCCCCAGCTATGGACATCCCAAACCCCAAGCAGTGAGTTTTATCCCTTCCCTGCCCCTGAGGACTATCCCAAAGGCACACTTGGGACCCAGACAGGGTGGCCTAGTTGGGGCAGGGGACAGTGGGCAAACCCATCCCCAAGTGCGTGGGTGCCACCAACCCCACGCTCCCCCTGGGACTTGTTCACTGACAAGGTGATGATCTGCCTGGCTCCATGTCGCATGTTGCTTGATCATTGCCCAACACAAGTGACCGCTGCTGCCGCCACCTCCTCCTGGCATTGATTTTGTGCAATCCACTCCTGCCTTCAGCACATTTAATCCCTCTCAGCTCCCTTTTGTGGGAGCCAACCTGTGCGTGAAGGAGGTGGGTGGGAATTTCCACCACCTCACATCTGCCTGGGAAATGGGGATATTTGGTTTGATATATTTTTTTCTTTTCCCTTCCTGATTTTTCCCCAGCAGATGCCCATCATGTTTTTTATCCTTTGTTTTTTCACAGAGTGTGGATGGGGTCACAGAATCACAGAATCCCAGCATGATGGGGGTTGGAAGGGACCTCTGGAGATCATCTTGTCCAAACCCCTGCTCCAGCAGGGTCACCCAGAACAGGGTGTGCAGGACTGTGCCTAGGCAGATTTAGAATCTTTCCAGAGAAGGAAAGTTCATAACCTCATGGAGGAGGTCATGGGAGGGAGAAGCTCACGGTCCCATCCTGCATCCTGGGTGAACCCATGGACCATGTCAAGGGGACACTGAGGGTGCAGGGACACCTTCTCTTGGCTTCCTGAGCACTGCTGGGGTGCAGGTCACTGGGACACTCCTTCTCAGGAGCACAGAGCCCTGTTCTGCTCTTCTGCTCCCTGCCCTGTCCCCTGTCCCCAGTCCCTTCCCAGCCCCATGTGCAAGCCATCCTGGTGTGAGGTGGTGTTGAGTGGATAGGAAAATCTACCCCCTGATTTTCTGGCACCCCCAAAGCCAGGTAGGGAGCCCTGCCTCTGAGTGATGGCCAAGGAGACAATAGGAATTCAGAACCTCTGGTCTCAGCCTGCTCTCCAGGCCACCCCAGGACTGGGTGGGGGTCAGAGGTGGCAACAAAGATCTCCAAAACCTCTAACAGCTTCAGGATGGGGAAATGGGTGAGTGGGATAGAGCTGGGGTCCATGGAAAGGGGATGGTGCCAGGACTGTGGCACCCAGCAGAGCCCTGGGAGCAATCTGATGATTCCCAATGATTCCCATGGCCTAGGATTAGGTCTGTTCCTTCAGCCCTGTTTAATTTCCTGTCTTCCACTGTCTGTATGACAGGTGTTACACACACACACTCCCTCCATCCTGACACAGCCCAGGGACAGATGCTGCTAATGAGGGAATCGCTACCAAGGGGATTTGCTCCTGACTTTGGTCTTGGGAACACATCAGACAACAGGAGGTGGGAAGTATTTGCTGGGCGATGAAAAATGTGATTGTAAAGGAAGAGGCAGAGGTTCTCCTCAGCCTACTGCTGGCTGTGAGCACCTTGTCTCCACTGGTCAGTGCTAGGCAAGGGCACCCATGTGAAGTCTCAGTGTGATGAAGCCAGCAGTCCCTGTCCCCTCCCTGCAGCCGGGCTGACAGATGCAACCAAGCAGGGGATGATGGGAGAGGCTGGAGGACAGCTTCAGTGACAAGCACTGGATTCGGCCCCAGGGTCTGTCACCAGCTGCCTTCTGCTGCCCCTGTTATGCAAGGGGAGCTGTGGGCTGGTGGGGGATGCTGCTGGGACCAGCCTGCAGTTGTGGGAAACCAGCCTGGGGAAGGTGGATGACTCAGACAACTTCCCTCTCCTCTTCCCATTCCCCTTCCCCTTGTTTCCTCTTTCCTTTCTCCTTCCCACTTCCTCTTTCCTTTCCACCTTTACTTTCCCCCTTTTTCCTTTCCCTTACCTCCTCTCTTTTTCCCCTTCCCCTTTCATTCCCCTTTCCCTTCTCACTTTCCCCTTCCCCTTGTGCCCTTCCCTCCCCATTCTTCCTTTTCTCCTTTCACTCTCCTTTCCCCTTTTTCGATCACCCTTCCTTCTCTTTCCTTCCCCCCTCCCCCTTCACTTTCACCCCTTTTCCCCTTTCACTCTCCTTTTCCCTTCCCCCTCCTCTTCCTCTTTCCATTCCCTTTCCCTTCCTTTCCCTTTTCCTTTCCCTTTCCCTTTTTTCCACTTCCTTTTCCTTGGGAAGGAAAACCTAAACCTCCCCTGGTGCAACTTCAGGCTGTTTCCTCTTGTCCTGTCGCTTGTTCCTTGGGACAAGAGACCAACCCCCACCTGGCTCCAACCTCCTTTCAGGGAGTTGTGGAGAGCAAGAAGGTCTCCCCTGAGCCTCCTTTTCTCCAGACTCAATAACGGCAGCTCCCTCAGCTGCTCCTCACAACACTTGTGCTCTAGACACTTCGACATCTTCTCTGGACATGCTCCAGCCCCTCAATGTCCTTCTTGGAGTGAGGGGCCCAAAACTGAACCCAGGATTTGAGGTGCAACCTCCCCAGTGCCCAGTCCAGGGGGATGATCCCTGCCCTACTCCTGCTGGCCACACTAGTGTTGATCCAAGCCAGAGTACTGCACACATGGAACATGTTGCCCAGAGAAGTTGTGGATGCCCCACCCCTGGGAAATGTTCAAGGCCAGGTTGGATGGGCGTTTGAGAAACCTGATCTAGTGGGAGGTGTCCTTGCCCATGGCAGGGGGGTAGGAACTGGATGATCTTTAAGGTCCCTTCCAACTCAAACCAGTCTATGATTCTATGATTTACCAGGGGGTTACTGTGAGGGGAATAGGGCTGCTGGCCATGACTGGGTGGGCGCTGATTAGAGCCCCCAGCAAAGCACACTTCTCCCATCGATACCTCATCCTTATTCGATGCGAGCCTACGAGCAGATCATGATGTGGAGTTTCATTTCCTTTCCCTAATCTGGTCAGCAGATCTTTTTGTCAGCCTCTTCCTCGGCTCTGACTGCCCCTGTGCTGATGGGGAAGGGCACACTGAGACCCCCTCAAAGCATTCCTTGCTTGTCTGATCCCGCTTGTTTTCAGGGATGGCTTTGGCACAGTATGGGGTGGGCACTGGCAAGAGCTGGCATCTCATGCCACCTCTCCCTGCAGCATCTTCCCCAGCATAGAACCATGCTGTGATGGGATGCTGAACTCATAAACATCCTCCAGACAGCTCCCTGGAACCTCCATCCTTGTCCCAACATCCCAAAGTGAGGGGCTTATCCTCTCTCTGCACACACCACAACAGAACTGTTGCAGCTGCAGACATGGGAAATCATTTTCCTGATCATTGAGGATTTCTTTCCTCTTTTTTTTTTTTTTTTTTTTTGAGAACAGCTTGTACCGACCTTGTGATAAAAACAAGGCTCCGGGTTCCTCTGGGTGTTGTTTTCTGTTCTTTTTCTGTTCCCGTGATAAATGTCAATGAAAATGGAAAAGCTTTTCTACTTTTTGCCATTTTCTTCCCTCCCTGAAAGACTGCTCGGGTTTTCAAGTGTGTGGAAAAATCAGAGAGGGGGAAAAAAACCCCCAAATTGCTGAAACTGAATTTTCTTGCAGACGTTCCTAAGGAGCAGTGGGAATACCGATGATACTGGCGATGGCCTGTAGGGCTGCACCCATCCCGGGCAGGGCTCACATGCCTATCATGCAAAAGCACCGTGGCTTCCTCTAATTCCTCCCTTTTACCCTGTGCTAGGGGGTCAGGCCATGAAAAAGCAGATGTTGGGGCAATAGGATCTGTGGGGTGGCACATTACATCTAGTGTCTGTCCTGGCTTTCTCCCCAAGCTCACCAGAGCACACTGGAGGCTTGCAGCAGAGATGCGTTTTGACACAGGAGCAAAAGACAGGGCTGCAAAGTGACCTGCATGGAGGTCCCAAACCTGATGCTTTGTTCTTCTGCTGGCGGAAATCCCCAGCATCCCCCAGCATCCTGCAGCAGCAGCAGCCCTGACATTGCTGGGAACAACCAATGTCCAGCTCCCATGTCATCCCTGCCCGGCCATAGCTGCTTGGCATTTATTCAGGGTGCACAGGGTGGTGGATGAGTGTGGAGGGATGCTTGAGAGACAGCCATAAGGAAAGAGGATCAAGGGGACTCTCAGTCAGTTTGCAGGTGACACCAAGTTAGGTGAGTGTGTTGATCTGATGGAGGGTATGAGGTTCTACAGAGGGATCTGACCAGGCTGGATCGATGGTCCAAGACCAACATGATGAGGTTCAAGAAAGCCAAGGGGTGGTTCCTGCCCTTGGGTCACAACAACTCCCTGCGGTGCTCCAGGCATGGGAAGAGTGGATGGAAACTGCTCAGTGGAAAAGGACCTGGGAGGGGTTGGTTGACAGGTGGCTGAAGATGAGCCACTTTGTGAGCCCAGGTGGCCAAGAAGGCCACCAACATCCTGGCTTGGATCAGAACTAGTGTCAGCGGCAGGACTAGGGCAGGCATCATTCCCCTGGACTGGGCACTGGGGAGGCCACACCTTGAATCCTGGGTTTGGTTTTGGGCCCCTGACTCCAAGAAGGACATTGAGGGGCTGGAGCATGTCCAGAGAAGGGCAACGAAGATGTCGAAGTGTCTAGAGCACAAGTGCTGTGAGAAGTGACTGAGGGAGCTGGGGTTGTTGAGCCTGGAGAAAAGGTGGCTCAAGGGAGACCTTCTTGCTCTCCACAACTCCCTGAAAGGAGGCTGGAGCCAGGTGGGGGTCGGTCTCTTGTCTCAAGAAACAAGCGACAGGACAAGAGGAAATGGCCTGAAGTTGTACTAGGGGAGGTTTAGGTTGGACATGAGGAACAATTTCTTCCCCACAAGGGGTGTCAAGGCCTATCACAGGCTTCCCAGAGCAGTGGTGGAGTTCCCACCCCTGAAGGTGTTTCAAAGCTGTGGAGATGTGGTGCTGAGGGACAGGGTTTAGTTGTGACCTGCTAGTGCTGGGTTAACAGTTGGACTTGATAATCTTAGAGGTCTTTTTCTGACCAAAACAATTTTATGAATTTATGAAACTCTGGAAATAGGAAAGCCAAGCACGACTCAGTCCCCAGGACACTGTGCTGAGCTGCTGGGCTATCTCTGGAGGAAGGAACCCTTGCATGAACAGCACAAAGCAGCAAATTGCTCTCTGGAACCTGCAGCTCTGAGCATGGGGCGGCAGTGATGCTGAGCCCTTTTGTTGGGGAAAAGTATCTGCAGAGCAAATTGCTTTGTATCAGCAAATAACATCTACATTAGCGGCAGCATTGGTATCCTGCACAATGAGCACTCGAGGACAATGCACGGCTATTCAGAGCTTGAAAAATTCAATCCTGTAGCTAAGGAGGCTCTGCAGAAGTCGAAAGCAAGTCTCGTTTCATATTCACAACACAAATACTGGTACGAGAGCATGTAACTGTAACGATGCCTTTGAAACACCGACAGTGCTTCGCTTCCTGACAGTCAATAAAGACGCACAGACCCCGTCAGCGCCGAGAGCGGGGTTTGCTGTGAACTCTATCGGAAGGTTGTTTGTTGCATCTGACACAGAAGCATGTGAAGAAACAAGAGGGATTTCACAGAAACCCAGCATGGTGGAGGTTGGAAGTGACTCCTGGAGATCATCTTGTCCAACCCCCCCTGCTCCAGCAGGGTGACCAGGATAACATCCAGATGAGTTTGGAATCTCTCCAGAGAAGGAGACTCCACAGCCTTTTTGGGCAGCCTGGGCCAGGCTCTGGCACCCTCACAGGAAAGAAGTTTCTCCTCATAGACGGACCCTCCTGGGTTCCATTTTGTGCCCATTGCCCCTTGTCCTGTTGCTGGGCACCGCTGACAAGAGTCTGGCCCCATCCTCTTGACTCCTGCCCTTTAGATATTTATAAACATTGTAGGAGATGCCATGTTGGACCCTCACATTTTTATGGCATCCAACAGAAGGTCACATCATCCTGACATCTGTGAAATGTCCCTCACCCTGGATGGGATGCTGTAGTCCTTGGTTGCTTGTGAATCCAAGTTAGAATTCCCCTGGATCTACAATGCTCCAGTCTAGCCCTATTCCAATTCCAGGGACCCTTTGGATGCACTTGGAGATCGTTTCTTGGTGGATCTCATTGGCTGTTACCAGGGTCTCGTTCCTGCACCATGGCCCAGATCTGTCTACGCTCAGGTCACCCACCCCATGGTGCTCCAGCAGTTGTGCTCCACACCAGCTCCATGGTGGTCTGAGCCCCACAGGACCTCAGTGTGTGGAGGTAGCTTCCCATCTGGGTGGGTATTGGAGGGCTTGGAGTGTGCTGCATTCCTGCTGTTGAGGTCCTAATGTGGGCTGGGGGGCTATAAGCAGCCCACACTGCAGCTCAAGTCCACAGGAAGCACAGACATTCACACCAGGTGTATGAAGAAACCTTTCCCCCACAGAGCAATGGAAGAGGTGGTCTGAAAGAGGTTGTGTGGTCCACATCTTTGGAGATGGATCAGGTGAAGCCATGGCCTGACCCACCTTTGAGCAGGAGGTTGGACCAGAGACCTGGAATGCTTGCACTGCAACAATCCTGATAGACTGGGGACATTACAGTCACAAAATCAAGGAATCGTAGAATCGTTCTGGTTGGAAGAGACCTTTAAGATTGTTGAGTCCAACTATTATCCCAGCACTACCTGGTCACGACTAAACCATGTCTCTCAGCACCTTTTCTGGAGGCGTGGGAGGGGACAGGCCACCACAGACAGCACTCACACTGCCTTGCCAAGGAACATCCCTCCTGTTCTTCCAGTGATGCCCACCCCGTGATGCTCACCCAGTGATGCCCACCCAACGATGCCCACCCGGTGCCTATGTTCCTTATGCCTGTAGCACTTCAAGTTTTTTTCTGGGAGGTCAGAACATCAGGGATGGTTGTAAATGCCAAGACGGTTTGCTGTAGAAGTCCTTGCCTTCTCCAAATGGCAAAATCTTGTGGACAAGCAGGCTGGCAGGTGATAGATCAACACCGTCTGAAGGGACCAGATAGGGACCACCTCCTTTGGTGCAGAAGTATCTGTCCACAAAGTGCATCACTTGGAGGAAGAAAAGTTTTGATGGGTGCAGAGGTGATGCCAGAGTTGGTTGGATGTCTTCATCATGATGACCATCATGAGACCCCATCTGTGTCCTGCTTTGGAGCCTCCAACACAAGAAGGACATGGACCTGTTGGAGTGGGTGCAGAGGAGGCCACAAAGATGATCTCAGGGCTGGAACCCCTCTGCTGTGAGGCCAGGCTGAGAGAGTTGGGGTTGTTCAGCCTGGAGAAAAGCAGGCTCTGGGGAGACCTTATTTCATCCTTCCATTATCTGAAGGGGGCCTACAAGAATCCTGGGCAGGGGATTTTCCAAGGGCTTATAGTGATAGGATGAGGGGTGATGGCTTCAAACTGGAAGAGGAGAGATTTAGATTAGAAATGATGAAAATCTTAACTCTGAGGGTGGTGAGACACTGGAACATGTTGCCCAGGGAAGCTGTGGATACTGCATCCTTGGAAATGTTCTAGGCCAGGTTGGATGGGGTTTTGAGCAACCTGGTCTAGCGGGAGGTGTCTCTGCCATATCAGGGGGGTGGAACTAGATTTTAAAGGTCCCTTCCAATCCAAAACCATCTATGATTCTATGATATTCTATGATGATTCTATGATGGGGAGCTGCAGCAGAGACAGAGGGCAATCTCTTTTTTTGAGGCTGGTGGAGAAACCTGCTGAGAAACCTTCTCAAGATTAGGCATGAGAGTCAAAGGATGCTTCAGAATCTTCTGGTTCTCCAAACCACCTTCCAGTTTTCATGTAACGCACCAGAAGGTCACATCCCCCTGATACCTGTGCCATGTCCCTCACCCTGAGTGGGATCCTGTAGCCCTTGGATGCTTATGAACCCAAGCCAGAATTCACCTGGGTCCTCAAGACACCAGTCCATCCCTCCTGGGTGCTTCCAAGCAAGAGTGAGGACGAATTTATCTGAAAAAAAAAATCAAAACAAAACAAAACTGAACATTTTAAATGAAATGCATCAAAATATTTCAGAAGCAGTGGAAATGTTCCACCAGGCTATTTAAATATCTCAGCATTTGTGCAACTCCTGGGGCTGCAGACACCGAAAGGAGGAACTGTGGAGGAAACAGCGCCTGTGCTGCTGTTTGCAGAAGGACTCAGAAGCTGCTTGGATACAGAGCTGAGTTTTCTCTGGAGGAGAAAATAGTACAGAGAGACACAGAGCTGAGAAAACCACGTCTTCTAAACACTACGAAGAACATTTGGAGAGGGGAGAGAGATGGGCATCTCACCAGGGGGTTGAGATCAGGTTGGATGCTGCAAATACACAGATGTGGTGGTCCCTGCCTCACACCTGGAGATGGATCATTCCTTCTGGTGACCCTTGCACCCAGGTCTGCTCTGATCTTCTCAGCTGCTTCTGGATGAGGACTGTTGCCAGACAAAAGTGTCTGTTGGGAATAAGAGAGGCTGGATAAACAACCACAGGAATTGTTTCTTTTTCAGGAGAATGGGGTTACCCATAGATGTCTTTATGCCAAGATGGTGTGGAAAGGCAGCTCCATCACATGGGGGTTAGCAAGCTTGGTGGGTGTTGCATAGCCTGTACTTGGCAACTACCTTGTTACCCACACTCATCACTGCCAGTGCAAGGTGTAGGGACTGGTCCAGTCCTGTGGCATCCATGTGGGTCTTCAGGAACATCCTCTACATCGTGGACTCGAGGTCAGTCTCACATCTTGGGCTCTAGAAAGTCTGCAAGAAACAACAGCAGAAAGCAAGGCCTCCTGCACAGGCCACACCTCTGCCAGAGCGTAGAAGCAGAGAAAGATGGAAAGTTTGTGTGTGTTGATACCACTGCAAAATGCAACCATGTGGCAACAGCTGTTCAGCTCGCCTGGGATGACACGAGAACCATCACAAGCTGTTTTCTCGCAGGATCAAGCCTGATGGGAGAAAATCAAGTAGTATCAACACAGTGAAAAAAAATACTCATTGAATCATCACATAATATAGATTGGAAGAGACCTTCAAGATCATGAAGTCCAACCATTAACCCAGCACTGCCAGAACACCACTAAATCTCAGCACCACAGCTCCACGGCTTTGAAACCCCTCCAGTGATAGGGAATTCACCACTGCCCTGGGCAGCCTGGGACAGCCCTTGACAACCCTTGTGGGGAAGAAATTGTTCCTCCTGTTCAACCTAAAGCTCTCCTGGTGCAACTTCAGGCTATTTCTTCTTGTCCTAAATGAGTGAGAGTGATAAATAAAATCAGTGAATTCTTGAGCCTTCTGAGGCTTTGTCCACCCTTGGGCTGACACAAACCACTTTGGTGGAAGAAGATGCGCTAGCACAAGGATGGCTTCCAGTCCCCACAGCATTCCATAGTGTCCCACAGCAGGAGTCCCCTCCAAGGAGAGCAGGACATGCTCCAAAAACCCAGCTGAGCTCATCCAGAGGATGAAAACATCACTAAACCTCAGACTCAGGATGGAAATAGGGATTAGATTATGGCGATGGTCCTTAAAATAACCTCAAATTAGACCTGGCTCTAGTGTCAGCTCTTGGAATAAAATTTGGGCAAGTCATGGCAGGTCTGGGCCTCAGTTTCCCCCTCTGGACAATGCAGGCAGAGGATCTTGGGTAATCAATATGATACATGATTCTGTTTCTGTAGGTCATGGGGATATTACTCCCTGTGAATTCATCAAGAACTGATATGATGTGAGTGCTAATCTCTTGGTATCAATGGCTGCTCCATAAAACCCATATGGTAGGTTCATGATGGAGCAGGGAAATAGCAGCATATCCACAATGATTTTAAGGTACATTCCTCCCCTCTCACCAGCAGATGTGACCCTTGGAGGGGTCGAAATGTTCAGAGCTACTAAATGGCAACCAAAATTACTCCTTTCAGTGCAAAATCTCATTATATGAAGCCAAACTACCAATTTGGGGTGTGGGATGGTAACACTGTGAAGCAAAAGCAGCACATGGAGAGCATGTGAAGGATGCTTCAAAGTCTGTGGGCCCGAGAGATCATAGAATCATGGAATGGTTTGGTTTGGAAGGGACCTTAAAGATCATCTAGTTCCCCCCCCTCAACTAGATCTTCAACATCTTCCACTAGACCAGGTCACTCAAAGCCCCACCCAACCCGGCCTTGAACACTTCCAGGGATGGTACATCCACAGCTTCCCTGGGCAAATGCTCAGATGCTCCTGAGTTCACCAGACTAACACCAGGGTAGCTGTAGTGGCTCAAACCAAAGGTCCATCTCTTGCCAGTGGCCAAGAGGTGCCAAGGTAATTGTAAGAGCAGTGCAAGTACACATGAAACTTTCCTGAGTTCTCTCTTTGTCTCTGAGCATGTGATGCTCAGGGATGTACCCAGATACTGATGGTTGCTGTATTGTTGTGTACATAAAAATGCTGCCCTTAAGCCGTGTGAACTTTTAGCATCCAGAACATCCTGAGGCATGAAGTTCTGCTCCTCATCTTCACCTGTGGGATGATGTCCTCCTGCTCTTTGTCTAGGACCTGGTTCCTGTTAGCTTCACCTGAGGTCTCTAGTGCTTGCTTTGGAAGGAGCTTGTGCTTAAATATCTTTAAAAGTCCAAGCTGCTCTCAGACCTTCTTCATCCCCTCTTCTTGTGTCAGGAGATGTGGGATCTTGGGGCAGGCTAAACCTGCTCTGACCCTGATTCAACATAGGATGGATGCTTTTCCACCAATGTCCTACAAATCCCAGAAAGTGCAGGGGGTTCTCCAACACAGCCAAGACAAGCTCCAGTGGGGCTCAATGCTGCACACATGCAAAGGGAGTATGCTCAGAAAGACCCTGGTAGTACCTGGTCTGGGACCTGCCGGCAGGAGTGAACTGCACTGGAACAGGTCACCTGACTGTGGGCCAATGCTATCCAACATTGCTTGATTCTGCCTAGTGCCCTTGGGAAAGGAACCTGCCTGTGGCTTGGGTGCTACCTGGCGTTGCCCAGTGCTCCTGGGGCCAGAACCTGTGGGACCAGTGCTGTTAAGTACTCCTGTAATGGGAATCTGTGGGACCAGTGCTGCTCAGGCAGGGAACCGCCTGTGGGCCAGTCCTGTTCCATATTGCTCGATGCTGCCCAATGCCTCTGTGGAAGGAACCTACTTGTGGGTTTGGTGCTGCTCAGTACCCTTAGGGCAGGGACTTGCCCGCAGAACCAGTGCTGCTCATTATTGCTCTGCGCTGTCTGATGCCCGTAGGGCAGGTCAGTCTTTCTGTCCCAGCAGGACTCATTGCCCGGTGGGTCGGTTGCCGCCGCGGGTAAGCGCGGAGTGGGTGGAGAGGGTGGGGGTCGCGTGTCCCTCGCTAGACAAAGGCGGCGGCCCCTCAGCGCGGCGCAGCGCAGCGGGCGAGGCCGGGCGCGGCCCGCGGCGGGCGTAGCAGGCAGCAGGTACCGACCCCTTCGGCTGCTCCGCGGGAGCGTCTCGGCCCCCGCCCAGCCCCACGGAGCCGCAGCGGCGCCGTCAATCAGCGGCGCCCCCCCCC
>JANIJG010024420.1:0-15604 GCA_024611175.1 Megaceryle torquata | reverse complement strand
TGCGCTGCTGGGCCCCCTGCTCTGGGTGACCCTGCTGGGTGGAGCAGGGGGGTGGCACCAGCTGATCCCCAGAGGGCTCTCCCAACCCCAGCACACTGGAATTCTGTGACTATGAGGCTGATCTGTGGCTTTGATGGAAAACTGTGATCCTGAAGGATTTGATCCACTGCAGCTGGAGTGTGGGCTCCTGTTTGGGGTTTAGCATTAGCCCCGGGGCAGCCCAAGGGTGCATAGGGCACAGAGGGCTGCCTGGGGTCACCCTGGCTCTGTCACTGCAGCTCCAGTCCCAGGGCACTGCAGGCAGCAGCAGGGTTTTCCTGACCACTGCTTACAGGGCACTTAAAAAAGCAGTGGGGAAATAGTGAATGGCAGCAGCCATGGCACAAGGACCAGGTTGCCTGGAAAAGTTTGCTTTATCTGATCTGTGCTGGTGCCACAGAACAGCCAGAGCAGAGCCCACCAGCTGGAGCTGTGAAGGAGCCCCTGGTCTGTGCCCAGCCTCTCACAAGCTCCAGGACCCTTCCTGGTGCTGCTGACCCTCCTGGCTGTGCTCGTGGAGCTGACAGGGTGTCTTCTCTCCCCCCAGGGATGCCTGCTCCAGTGTTGGCTCCACACTCAGTCTGGAGCCTGCAGAGAGTGTCAAGTCCTGGCCGGGGTCATCCGCAGGCTGGTCTTCTCTGGGAGGTGCCAGCGTGGCCGGGAGCCTCTCAGCTCAATCCGTTGGCAGCCGCAGCACCCAAGGACTGAGGTAAGTGACACCAGGGGACTGAGGTGAGGGACTCCCAGCCCATCCTGGGCATGGCCACCTCCAGTGGTGACAGAGATGCTCTGGCACAGGGCACCCACTGGAGCTTTCCTCCGGAGAAACCACAGGTGCTTGGTGCCAGCATCTTGCAGATGGGTGAAACAGGCAGGGAGGGTGGACCCTGCAACTGCCGCAGCAGAGCCAAGCATCCCAAAACTCTGCGTGCTCTCAAGGGCTCCCGCAAGCACTCTTTGGCTTTTTTTTTTTCCCCCATGGAAAAGATGAAGTCACCTTTCCCAGGTGTCAGATCCCACGGCGCAGTCAGGAGCACTGCGGTGGCACCTCTGCGATGCCCGGGGACAGGGAAGCCCCCGCGGCTCATTGTGGGTGCTGCAGGTGCTGGCAGGGGAGGGTGGGTGCTTCGGCCGTGAGCCTTCCAGCACGTGCAGAAAGGAGCTCGGGCACACCCGCGGTCTTTAAGGTCAAAACACCAAATCAAGGGAGGTAGTCGCTGCCAGGCCAGGATCAGTGGAACTCTAGATGAAAGTGGCTACATCAAAAACATGCTTCAAGCAGTATAATATCTCTTGATGTATTCTCTAGAGATAATTTAAAGAGGCGATGCAGCCTATTTGAGGAGTTCTATGCCATATGCTCGCCTTTCGCTGCTGAGGAAACGGTATGAATTTATACAGTTCTAATATAAAATATGTTAATTTTTGACGGTAACGCTGATGGGCTGTGAGGGGGTTGGAGAGTGGCCCAAGCACTCGCATGGCCAAACTGCCTCGGCTCACATCCTGCTGCCGCCCCGGGGTGCTCGGTGGCAGGGCTGACCACGGCTCGGTGGGTGCCCAGGTGCCCAGCCTGACTCGAGGCCACCTCGCCTCAGTGCTCCTTCTGATGGAAGGACCCTCCAGCCCAGAGACAAACCCAGGGTTTTAGAGCCCTCCCCAGCACCGCAGGGTCGCAGGCAAACTGGTTCTTTGTGTCTCATATGTGAAGCAACTGTACAGGTTGAGTTTTGAAACACCCTGTAACCCAGGGTCTGGTGGCTGCATCTCAGGAGGGAGGTGGTGGGGACAAGGGCTTCGTGTCTTCTCAGAGGTTTGAGGGAGCAGAGGTGGAGAGATGGAACTTTGAGTCCTGGGGCTGGAGCAGCACATGGCTGAAGTGGCTCCAGAGAGCATCATCCCCATGCAGGGAAGGTGGCTTCTCTATTTTGCACGCAAAGATCTGCAGAACAAGAGCTTCAGAGCAACAACAACAACAAAAAGCATGGTTTTTTGCATAATGAATGATCTGTAGCAAGGATCGCAGCGGGACGTGGTGGCAGCCGGAGGTGTGAATGGGTGGAAAGACCAACCAGCCGCATTCAGAGTGAGCAGTACCCCTGCCTGCAGCCCCTGACTCAGGACCCCTGCCGCACCTCTTTCCCAGGGGTGGTGTACTGGGACATACACCACTATTTTCCCATTTTTTCCCCTGGAACAGGGGCAGGGGCCGGGCTGATGCTCAGCTGCAGCACCCGCCTGCTCCCCGTTGATGTGCAGGTCCACAGATAGACGCCCGGAGCTGATGGGAGTTTGGTCAGATTTGCAGACATTTGTATTAAGCTCCCTGCCCCAATTCTGTCCCCGCTGCTTTCACCTCCTCTGTACAGTGAAATAACTATTGCCGGAACTGATTTGCTGAAGAGCAGGTCCCCTGGCAGCAGACACCTCGGGTTTGCTGGAGCAGTCTGACGTGGTCCCGTGGCTGATAGAAGGCAGAGTTTAGAGCAGTCAGGCAAGGCTGGAACATGCAGGGAGGTGATGGGTGGGAGCCCTGAGAGCAGCCGGCCGAGCTCACTGGGACCTCGCGCCGCACGCCAGCACCCATCGGTAAACTAATTCCTGCTTGGGTGACTTCGGTCCAAATGACCCAGCTCTGATCATAAACGAATGGCAGCAAATGGGGAGCTGTGGCCACTGTCACATTTGTGAGCTGAAATACAGAGGTCTGTAATGAAAGGGCCGGACCGACCGTCGCGAGGGGCGATTTGTACCTCGCCCTGGAACAAGTGGGACAATCGGCTGCTGTCCCGGGGGTCGGGGAGAGGCGAATTGCAAATCCCAGTGTGGTAGCTGTGTTTGGTTTCAGCTAATCTAAGGTGGAATTATCGGAGAGGAGGCTCTATGAAATGCAAACAAACAGACGATGAGACTGGCAAGGCAATAAAAATGAGATCAGCGAAACGAGCTCTTCCTTATTAAGATTCCTTTGTCTTACACAAGCACCCAGTAATGAAAAATGAATCTTCCCAGCATTCGCTTCTCAGTGCTACATATGGGATATTTGCTGAACAAACAGCTGCCAAAAGCCAGAGGAAAGCGTGGAAGGCTCTTCTTGTCAGCACAGTGCACAGGAACGAGAGATTTGATTAACGCTTCCTTTAATTCTCTGCTGTTTAAGTGCCTGTACAAAATGCTGGCCAGCAGGGCTAAGCCTCAATCAATAGAGCACATCACAGAGCTGGAATAAAACATCAAGTTTTTTCTTAGGAAGCCAGTTCAAAGCTTTATGTATTTATCCTGCCTCTGGCCAGGCAGGTCAGGGACGCACTGGGGTGGAGGGGCTGGTCCTGGGGTGCAGGCAGGGGCTGGATCTAGGCCCAGGGCTCTGTCTCTTGGTTCCTGAAGCCCCCGACATCACCCCGGCACCCGCAGCCCCCAGCAACACCCCGGCACCCTCAGCCCCAGCATCACCCTGGCACCCTCAGCCCCAGCATCACCCCGACACCCACCGCACCCAGCATCACCCCGGCACCCACAGCCCCAGCATCACCCTGGCACCCGCAGCCCCCAGCATCACCCTGGTACCCTCAGCTCCCAGCATCACCCCAGCACCCTCTCCCTTTCTTCTCCAGTTCAGAAAACCAGGATCCCAGGTCCCAGGGCTGGTGGGCATCCAACACGTTTATTTTTAAACATCATTGTGTCAAAGACAAGTCATTCCATGGGAAGCTGGGAGCTCTTCTGTAGATGATGGCATGACAAGAAAATCCTCTTCTGACAGAAATGAGGCCAGTCTCTTTTCTCTCCCTGAAATGGAGTTGTCTTGGCTTTATTTATGAGCTCCCAGGAAAAGCATCCAAGCCCCACTTTCATCCCTGGTCATGCGCTGCAATGCATGTTTGGATTTTATTGTATAAATTATTTCAACTAGCATAATTGTAATCATGTTAATTGCTATGTAATCTTCACTAATTATTGTTGTATGTCATTTGCTTTGGTGTGAATGGCATATTGCAGTACTCCGTTTGGCTTCCACATGCCTTTGGAGTTCTGCGTCGGGCTCTGCTTTTACCTTCAGCTGGAGAAAATCATCTTCTCTGAGGCTGAGGTGGGGAGCAGGGGTTTGCTCAGCGGCTGTTGGGTGCTCGTGGTCCTGCCCAGGACACAGGCTGGGGGCTGATGTGCCAGCAATAGCTCGCAGGGCTCGGAACAGCTCTCAGGAGCCGTGGGCAGCCCTGGTGTTGGGCTTAGGTTGGATAGTAGGACAAACGTCTTCCCTGCAAGGGCTGTCGAGGGCTGGCCTAGGGCAGGGGTGGAGTCCCCGTGACCCCTGGAGGGGTTTCCAAGCCCCCCGTGGAGCTGTGGTGCTGAGGGCCATGGGTCAGTGGTGCCCTGGCAGCGCTGGGGGATGGTTGGATGTGATGATCTTAAAGGTCTTTTCCAAACAAAATAGCTCTAGGATTCTGTGATGGTCACAGAGTCACAGAATGGCAAGGATTGGAAGGGACCCTGGAGATCATCTTGTCCAACCCCAATAGGAATAATAATTGGGAGAGACAAGGATGGACAGGGTGGTCATGGGCTTCAGCTCTTCTGCTGAAAACCAGGGCAGGGAGAGCACAGGCAGGAGGTGCTGTTACACACGGGTCCTTACTTGCAGCCCAGGGGCTGCGGGGCCTCGGTGACCAGGCTCGTACCAGCCGTGGGAGCTGGAGGAACAACCCCGTGTTGGCAGCTTTCACTCCATTTCAGGCTCTAAAGGTTTTCACAGAAGTAGTAACTGTCCGTCATGCTGAACAGGATGATAAAAAGCGGCGTGTGAATCGCCCGTGTTCACAGTCCATTAGTGTTTCTTACCTCTCCAGCTGCCTTTTATTTCACTCTTAAAAACCAAAGAAAAATATTGAAGCTGGCTGTTTAATTTATGAAAGCCAGTCATGCCACAGTCAGGTTACAATATTATTTGCAAAACGTAGAGAGTGATTGGAGCAATTTCTGCCCAGATTCTCGTGGAAGGATCGCACCAGCTATTTAGGTAAGATGCAATTTGGGCTCCTAAAAACCACGGTTATCAAAATGTCTCAAACGATTCATCAGCTGCGATGCTTCGGCGGCATCAGGTGCAGCGGCGCGGGGTAGCCCTGGAGGTTGCTGCATTTCAGGGAGATGAAATCTCTGGTTAATTCATTTTGCACTGAATAATCCAATGTTTTGGGCTGGTTTAATGAGCTGCGGGCGCAGGGATGGTGGCGAGTGCCAGGCGGGCACCTCTGCACCCTGGGCTGTGCTGGTGGGCATCAGGGATCCGAAGCTGCTCCTTTACCCCATCGTTCCTGCCATCACTTGCGGTTCCTGGCTGTGGGGTTTGTCTTCAGCCCATCTCGGCATGTAAATTGTTTCATGGGTCAGCAGATCCTGGTCTGATCAGGTCCTGCGTGGTGGCTGGATTATCTGCTCTCACCCTGTTCCCATGGCAACACCAGCATTCCCGGGGCAGGATGCTTCATTATCAGCGGTGTAAAACTTGTCCACTACTCCCACACCTCAAAGCCTTCTGGCCTCCCAGAGGTGTATTTATATGTAGGTTCTGCTGCTTTACTCTTTGCTCTCTTTCTCCACCCCCTCCCCCCTTTCTCATGCAAATTCACATCCCTGCTCACTCAGGCCAGTTCCAGGCACCCCTTGGCCAAGCAATGCCAGGATATCTGTGAGTGGGGACAATCCACCAGCAGTGCTGGCAGCTGCCAGCCCTGGGCACAGCCTTTGTCAGGGGGCATCACTCCAAGGCTCCTCCACTGCCCATCATGAGCAGCCTGCAGATAGGAACTGGCTCTCATCAGTCCGAGGAGAGGCACCGGGCAGCTCTGCACAGCACCGGGCAGCTCTGCACCACGCCTGCTCTGCCTCAGCCCTGTCCTGGCAAAGAGCTTCTTTGCCTTTCCTTACAGTCAGACAGGCAGAAAATCCAGTTCTGCAGCCCTTCAAGCCGGCGTAGATGTTTGGGGAGGGAATGTCACATCTCACATTGAGGGCTTAGTGTCACCGGTGACACTGAGCGCACTGGTGACTGCAGCCCTGCCCCATCTCTGTGCATCAGCTGCACAAGGAAGGGGACAAGCTTGGTGCAGAGAAACCTTTTTTGCAGCCTACACATGCCAGGATCTGACTGCTCAGGGGGGGCTTCAGTGGCTGAACAGGCACCGCATCCGCATCTCGTGGTGCCCCAGCAGATGCTCCCGAGCTCCTGTCCTGGCAGAGCCATTGAGAGCTTTGGCGAGGGACATGCAGCCTTTGGTGGTGGGCAGGAGCGTTCCCCACTCCCGCCGCGCTGTCACCATGTCCCTGTCCTGCTCTGCAAGTGCAGGGATGGGAACAGTGTCAGCAAAGCACTCCCAGAGCAGCTTTTGCAGCCCCAGGGTGAGGAGCAGGAGTTAAATCAGGAAAACCAGCTGGTTGGCAAAGGCTCCTCCTGGGCATCATCTCCATCCTGGGCACCAGCCACAGACCCACTACATGCTGCTCTGCTCTCAGCGCAGAGGGGCATGTCATATCATTACTGCCATTATTATGGTGCCCTGTCTGCTGCTCCACATACGCACTCTGCACGGGCTGCAGTCCTGGCAAGAGCAACACACTGCCTGTGCTCATCCAACGCCATTCCAGATTTGGCAGTATGTTGATAGAACAAGAGGAACCGGCCTCAAGCTGCCCCAGGGGAGGTTTAGGTTGGAGCTGAGGAACAATTTCTTCATGGAAGGGGTTGTTCAGACGTGTCCCAAGCTGCCCAGGGCAGAGGTGGAGTCCCTGTGATCCCTGGAGGGGTTTCCAAGCTGTGGTGCTGAGGGCCATGGGTCTGTGGTGCCCTGCAGTGCTGGGGCCACAGTTGGAGTGGATGATCTGAAAGGGCTCTGCCAAGCAAAATGACTCTATGACTGGCTAACCCAACCCCGCAGACTGTCCATCATCCTGCCAGGTGAGGGCTGTGTGCTCTGGCAAGACTGTCCTGCTGGGATGGTGACTGATGTGGCCCCTCTTTGGTGAGCAGAGGTGGAGCCCTCGTGGTTCTGTGTCAGCCCTCGCTTGTGGGGGGAGGTCCCATCCCCACACATCACTTCTGTCAGTCCCTTTTCAACGAGCAGCCCCTGGCCAGGTGCTGTTTGGCTCCTGCAGTTCACAGTTGTTCTCCCTCCCGAGCAGCAGCCTGGGTCAAGTGTGAGTTAAGATACTTTTGGGGTGCTCTGCGAGCTGGTTCCATAAAATTTCAGTGAATAATCTTTGTCTTAGACAGAAATAAATCAAATGCTGTAATAATAATCTGCCAGAGAAAAAAAGGACATTTGGCAGCATGCGTTGGTTTGGCAGAGCTGAAGTTGGCCACACTGCACACCCTACACCGTGAATTTAGCCGGGTGGGCTGACCCAGAGTTATTTAAGACAAAATCTTTGGGCATTGCCCAACTGCTCGATGCAGCAGCAGGAGTTTATTTTGAGGCTACCGTGCCAACACCGGCTTTTCTCTGCTCAGCCTTGTCCTTGCTGAATGACATGGAATTCATGCAGCTTAAACTGACACCAATCTGTCTTGTTTAGGGCAAGCAGAGACACCAAGGAAACAGCCCCAAGCCGTTCGGCTTCTTCCCGGAGTGCTGCCAGGGCCGTGGAAGCCCCGGAGCTGAGGAAGATGGCGAGTCCCTTGCTTGGTGCTAGAAGACAGGAATATGGAAAACCTCCGGCAGATGAAGAGGAGCTGGAAAGCCAGAAGAAGCCTGTGGATAGGGTAGGAGAGACATCGCCCTCAGTGCTGCGGCGCGGGGGCTCCCCAGCCCTGGCCAGGAAGTTCCCCAGCCAGGTGTCTCCGACGGTGCCGAGGAGAAGAGGACTCTCTGTGGCGGCCGTGCCGGTGCCCAGCTCATCGGCCGCCCTCTCCGAGTATGTGGAGGAGCTGCGGCGGCAGCGGGGAGCGGAGCGGGAGCAAGGGCGCCCGGCGCTGGGTGACACTTCTCCCCTCCCCATTTACCGCACCACCGGGGCCGCAGCCCTGCGGCGCTGCAGGGCCGGCCCAGCGGCCGAGGGTGCCCTGGGGAAGTTGGATGGGGCTCAGCTGGTGGAAGGTGAAGGAGCAGGTGCCGGCCTCGTGCGTTCCTCCAGCCTGCGGAGCATGGCCTCAGAGCCGGCCGAGCCACCACGGTCTCCAGCACTGAAAAGAGCTTCAAAGTTCGGTTCCTACGACTCCCTCCTGCAAACCCTCGATGGCTCCGGCCGCTGGCCGACCTCTCCAGCTGCAGGGACAGAGGTGCTGGGTGTGCCACGGCCAGGCTCCTGGAGAAGCTACCTGGAGCCATCACTGGAAGATGTGGAAGTGGGAAGGGGCTCAGGGGCAATCCTGAGCTCGACATCCAGCGGTGGGCTGGGCGAGGGGAAGGGGAGTGACCCCTTCAGTTGGCGAATACCCACCCTCAACTATGAGAGGAGAACCAACGTCGACTTCGACGACTTCCTCCCGGCCATTCGCAAATCTCGCTCCACCAGCAGCCTGGCCAAGCCCGGGAGGGACAGGAAGGACGGCCACCGGCCCCTCACTGTCCGCTTCGAGGACGAGGCCATAGCGGGCAGCTCAGCATCCTTAGAGATGAAGAGCACGGCCAAGTGCAGCCCAGCCCCCCAGGAGGACCCCGGGAACATCTCCGACTCCTCCTCATCCTCTGGCTCCCTCGTCTCCTCCCGCAGCGCTGACAGCATCAAGCGTCGGCCGCAGCCCCAGAGAGGGGACGGCGAGGGGTGCAGTGGCAGGGCCAGCACCCAGAGCAGCGCCGTGAGCCGCCGGGCAGAGGCTGAAGGGAAGGAAGATGATGTCAACAGCATCATGAGGAAGTATCTGGGGAACGACTAAGGTAAGGGTGCTGAGCTGCTGACCGGCACTAGCTCTGAGCAGCGGTGGCAGGTTGGCAGTGCTGGCCCCGAGCTGTTACCCCTCCAGTTCATGCAGTGCCTGCATTGATGCCCGTGGAGTGTGTGAGGATAGGGTGCCCCAGGCCACTGAGTGTCCCCAAGCTCCCCCCTGTCACACTGGGGGCAGGGGAGGCACTGACCTGGCTTCAGCCTCGATGCTCAGCTGTACTCCCTGCTCTGCAGCAGCGGGGATGGTGGCAGGGATGCCCCCGTGGCACTGGGGACCAGCACCCCCATTGCCTTCTCCTTGCTTCCTTCCAAGGTGCAGGGGAGTGGGCAAATGGGAACGCTGCCGGTGGCAGGAACAAGAACACCAGTCCCTTGGGGTCCCCCAGCATCCTGGCTTCCTAAAAATAGTGTCACCCAGCTCCCAACACACCACCTGGCAAACAGACCCTCCCGAGCCCCACTGAGCTCCCCTCCTGCTGCCCCCATTCCTGTGGTTAATTTGCAGTTCCAGCTTTAGCTGGACACTGGAGGTCACCCCACCGGGAGGGAGGGGGGTCCTGCCTGGATCAGGCATTTCCCCCAGTTAGCAACTGCTTCTGACAACCACTTGGATCCGATCTCTGTATTGCAACTGACACTTGGAGAATTAGGATTTATTACTGCAATCCCGGTTTGAAAGCAGAGTCCCTAATGAATGCGCCACAACTGTAATTAAGTGTTTAAAATAGATTAGAAAAACATTTTGTAAAACCGTTGCCTTTAGACTAACTTATTGGATGTCAAGCTGTGACCAAATTGACTAAGCCAACACAAGGAGGGAGCGTGTGTTAATAAAGCATTTCTTTGCAGGAAACACAATTTGCGTAATGAAACGTCCCACTTTCTCCAGACTTTCATTTCGATGAACAACAGCAACTGGCCCTGACACTGCTCCATGGGAGGAGCCGCCAGCGACCCGCTGCCCGCTCCCCAGGAGGAGCACCCTCAGGAAACACGTAACGTAGAGACTGAAAAGGGCTCTCCAAAAGTCGTGGGATGGTTTTAGAGGTGACGAGACTTCTTTTGGGTTTTAAACATACTGTGGTCCCTTTGTGCTCCTGCCCCACTCCCCATCGCCGCAGCTTTGCTCAGGGCCAGCCGCTGGGACACGGGATTTTCTTGTTCTCCTGCAGTCGTTTGACTCAGGAGTTGGTGCTGTAATTAAAACCCAGCGGCAGTCACAGATGCCTGATGACGTGCCACGCTGGCTGGGGAACGGCCACGCTGTGAAGAGCTGGAGGAACACCAAACCCCTTCCTTTATAACCCAGAAGGTGCTGCCCAGATGTCTCAGCCCTCGTAGCTCTGCTCAAAACTCAGCCACATGGCCAAAGGATGCTTTTGGGTCTTGGTGTGACACCAGCAGCAGCGGAGTTCTGAGGCTTTTATAATTCTGTAGATATTTGAAGCCAGCTCTGTAGGTGGTTTCACGGCTCCTGCCTCTCTGGGACATCTGGGGACATACTGCCGGCGTGGAAGGCAGCGCTGTGGCACAGATGGCAACGGGAGCCTCTGTTCGGATGCCTGCTTGGTTTTTACACAATAAAGTATTTGCTTCTTTGACACGAGCCTCTTCTTGTCTTTCCTCTCCCCTCCATGGGAGCGGGTCCGGGGCAGCAGCAGGGTGCAGAGCCCATCTCTCCCCCTGCCAGCACCCCCAGCTGGGGTCTTCTCACCCCAGCCTCTGCCACCTCCCCACCGCTTGGCACTCAAAAGCAGCTCTTTTTGTCAGCCTCAACCTTCATTCCTAGAAGCATTCCAAACTTACTCATTTATTAGAAGTTTGTGGTAAAATTCCGCAGGTACATGAACAGATCCCTCCTTCCCATCGGTGATTTCGAAGCAATTTGCTTGGCGGGGAAATTTGCACCGATTTGCACAAGCTGGTTGGCCCCTCTGGGGTGGCCGCAGCACAGCCAAGGCTCGGAAAGGCAAATCGGGCAGTTCTCAGCATTTCTTTTTGCCTTTTGGGTTCTCCACGTCAATTTCTAATTTAAACCAAAGCCTTGCAGCAAGAGGCGTTTTCCTTGTCACAGACGAATGCAAAAAGCTCCGTCGGTGGGCTCACATCAGCAGTTTGCTCAGCCACCCGTGGGCTGGCAGCAATTCCCAGCAATTCCTCGCTCCCAGCAGGCAGAGGCAGCTCTGCGCAAGGTGACATTCCCCACACTTCCAGGTCTTCCTTTTGCAACGTGCAACTGACGCAAGGAGACAGCGAGAGGAGAATTTGCCTCTAAGTAGTTTAAAATGGGCCGTTGTAATGATTCTGCTATTTCTGGAAACAGAAATCAATGCCTTTTGTAATTCTTCTGTGTCTCAGCACCACCGCCCCGGCATATGGAATCTGATCTGAGTGCTGGCCCCGCCAGCTACTGCTTCATAAATGAAACTGGGACCAGTAGCTCTGGAGCCAGGTGATGCTCGTGGAGCCTCCAGAGAAATAAAACAGCTGGGGAAAAGTTGCAGTGCAAGTGCAAACTGCCTGCAGCCCCCCAGCAGCGCCGGCTGCTCGCGGGCGGGGACCCCCGGGCGCAGGCATGGTTGGTGTGGGGTGACCAGGGCAGGGTCTGCAGCAGGGGAGCAGGGCACATGGGCTGGGGACATGCCACGGAGCTGCTCTCCTGAGGGAACTTCTGTACGTGTGCTGCTGGTAGGAGCCACCGAGTTAATTGTCCAAATGAGCTGGGCAAGCTGATAGCATCTGGTTAAATTTCAGCGCTGGTGGGGTGGTAAAGGAGATGGTGAGAAGGGGGACATCACAGCTTAGTCACCCTGCTCCCTGCCAGCACCCAGGAGAGTGGGAGGGTCTGCAGGTAACAGGACCTCAGCTCACCCAGCACAGAGCAGGTCGGTGGCACTAGTGGGGAGGGACCCAGCGATGCTGGGAGGGAGGGAGGGAGAGAGGGACAGAGGACCCAGCACCTGTGCCGGGAGTCCAGCCCTGCTTGGCATTGTCACCTCTGGCCTCTGAGTCCTGACCTACAAATAAATGCTGTCTGGATGAGGTGTTTGCATCTTGTTTTTAATCCAATCTCATAACGCTACATAGATTTCTCATTATTTGGTGGATTCCCTTGACACTGAGCCTTTGATTTGGAACGACTACAGTGGCGGTTTTGCTGAACATTAAGCTGTTACTATTTAAACTAGCAAAAGAAAAGCAGATTTGTGTGTACTACACTGACTTCTCCTTTTTCCTTTTGCTTTGCAGGACACAAAGGAAATTGCCCTGTCACTCGAAATGGCTTTGCACATCCTTTAACAACAAACCAGCAAAAAAAAATGAGGCTTAGACTGGAGCTTTTCAGGCTGAGTCCAGAGAATTGTTTGCCCTTGAAGCCACCGGAGCAGGAGAGGAGAGCAATGCTCACGGGCGCCGAGAATGAGCCATCCATCAGCGCTGGCCGGCCATAAATACTGCACGTGGCCAGCGTGGGGTGTGGAAATGCCTGTTCCCTGCCCGCTCCTGAGCACACAGGAGACAAGTAACCGATGGTCAGGTCAGTCGAGTTTAGGACCGCGGCAGTTTATAGCCTGGAGTAGGAGGACAAGAGTTATTCTCTTCGGCCCTGTATTTTAGCCACATTTACCCTCTTCAGCACAAGAGCTTTGCCAGCTGCTGCTGTGAGGGATGGTGCCCGCAGGGAGCAAAACGTGGCTTTGGGGAGGGTGCTGGGCCATTGGGGTGAGTTTTGCTGCCCAGATGCAAGTGTTGCCAGCCCAGTTCAGGGCTGCTGTGAGCTCTGTGCCTTTTGCAGAGGGCACTCCATGGGGGTGTCCACGTGGCCCTCGGAGAAGGGAGGGTGCTGCTAGCCCAGAGCCCTGCAGACGGTGTGTGTCCTTTGCTTGTGTGCATCTCAGAGCCTGGATCAGGCCAATGTTGTAAGGGTAACCCCTCAGCACCCCTGCACCCAGCTGCCTCTGTTCCTCGCTGAGGAAGAGATCCTGGTGAGGAGAAACGTCTCCCCATCAGACAGAGAAACATCAAGCAGCTGAAGCTGACAGGCTTCTAATTAGCATAATTAAGGCATGCTCTTTTCTTCCATTGGAGCTGCCTTCTGAGAGTCTTCAGCAGAGAAACGATCTCTGTGAAGAGCTCCTTCATTTGCAAGATGCTCATTGTTCAGGACTGAGAGTGTCCGAAGCTGTCCTGCCGCTGATGGCAGCGCTCACGGAGCCCACACCGGCTGTTCTCCCGGAGGAGCTTTCTTTGGCTCATCACCTCCATAACTGATGGAGAATCAAACACTGCAGCAGGCTCAGGTGATGCCTGGTGCATGTCACCAGGCCAGGCAATACACGGTCCCTGCTGTGGGGGGGATGTGGCTGGGGACCCCCAGGCTCCCCATCTCCCCCCTGAACCGCGCTGCCTTTGCAGGAGCTGCTCTGTGGTTCCCTCCAGTGCTCTCAGGGAAGTCAGGAAACTCCATTTACACACTTCCAAGTCTATTAGCTGGGTGTGTGAGCCTCTTTTCAAACAAAGACGACTTTTTTCCTGGTGCCTGCATCTGGAAACACTCCGGTTAGGTTCATAACTCGACTCTAACAATGGCAAGCACGCAGCAGCGCACATCCTCACCACGTCACACTTCTTATCCTCACCACATCCCACCTCTCACCCTCACCACGTCCCTCCTGGGGACAGGGCCTGGCAGAGCACCGGGGGCTTCTCCTGCGGCTGGTGGCTCGGGCAGGGGGGAGGGGAGCACGAAGCCTTCCCTCTGCCCGTGCAGGCAGCACCGGGCAGCCTTCGGCTCCCACCCCGCATGGCAGGATTCAATTTCACGCCTGTTGGATGCAGGGAGTTAATACCCGATCACTGCCATGCACGGAGCCTCTCTGCCACTTAAATGTGTCCCTTCCGAAAGGGGGATATAATTGAAATTATTCTTCCTGCGGGCAGTTCAACAGGCGTGGAAGGCTCCTCGTTGCTCTCCTCGGTGTTTGCCATTGTGGCTGGTCCTGTGCCCCGGCAGCTCTGCTGGCAGCCAAGCCCATCTCTGCTACAGCAGTGTGCTGGTGACCTTCAAACGGGCTTGTGCTGGGGATCTGGCTCTGAGAAGAGGTGAGGCAAGGCTTTGTTGGCATGGCAGAGCTGGGTCGAGAATGAAACCCACCTGGCATCACCAAAGCAGTGCAGCCGTGGCCAACCTCCCTCCTCCCTGCACTGAGAGAGCGGGGGCAGTGCCCTCGAGCTGTGCGGGACCACTTAGGGTGATCCACCAAGCCCCAGGTCCCTCCAGGCTCACCCTACCCCTGCCCAGGGTGTCCTCTCAGCACCTGTCCCACATGGGGACTGGCAGGGAGGAAGGCTGCCCGTGTGCCCCCACTCCTCCCTGCCGGGAGCCATCACCTCGGGCTGCCAGGCTGGTGGCAGGATTTGTGCCCCCTGCCCAGCTCCCCACTGCTGCCTTTCTCCCCAGCTCAGGGCTGAGCGACTGCAGATTCAAGGCCATCTGTCAGACGTGAGGGGGTTGCTTTACCAGGCTGACTTTGATCCCCGTTGACATCCCGCTAGGTTTCCTGCACCAGCGCAAGCTCCTGCCGCGCCATGACAATCGCGTGCCGTGCTCTGGCCAGGCTCCCGGCAATCCCGGCGGAGCACGGTGAGTGTTTAACCACCCCACGCACACGCGTGCCGTGGCCTCATGCAGGCTGCGTGGGCAGCGACTCAGGGAGGGTGATTCCCTGAACTGGGGAGAAGCAAAGAGCCGGAGTCGCTGGGCTGAGGCTCTGCTGGGCTCGGCTCGGGCTGGCACCGCTCCCCACAGCCCCTCCATCTGCCACGCAGCCTCTGCCCAGCTCCCGGCTTTAAAGCCAAGAGGTGAAGAGCAAACGGGCAGAGGCTGTGACAGGAGCGCAGGGTGCGAGTGAGGAGCCAAAGGTGCATCTCAGTGATCCCCCCACCCTGTGGTGGGCTCTGCCCAGGATGCTCCGTGGGCGGTGTGCAGGTGGCAGCTGTCACCGCTCTGGATACTCGTGTCCCTCTGCGTGGCTGCTGGCCTCTCTCTCGATTCAAACTGTCCATGATATGTATTAGATGCATTATATTTATTATATATGTTATGTTTTACATATATATGTATTATAAAGGAGTTTGATACGTCATCAAATGGCCGGTGCATTAACAAAAAGTGTAATTATCCCACTCTCACTAATTGGATATTCGCTTGAAGTGTTAGAATGGTTATAACTAATTTTTGGTTTTTTCAAGCATTGTGCCAGGCAGGGCTTTCCCACTTGCACCTTAGAGATGATTTCTACCTCACGCTCGCTGATGTCTGCCCTTGCTTGTTAAGCAAAATTGCTGCAAAATGAACCCCATACAGTTACATTTTGCTAGCCAGCTAGTGATCTTTTCGAATCATTTTTGTTGTGTTAAATCATTTAGATCATCTGAGAGCAGGAGATGGTCCCTCCTCTGCTCAGCCAGGTGAGGGAGAGGGAGCAAGGACATCACTGGGTCTGTGGGCTGGGTGCAGCTGGGGGATGCTGAGCACCTTGCTGGGGGAGGGACCTCTTGCTGGGTGCCACAAGCAAACCTGGGGCCCTGGGTCTGATGCAGTGGAAGGGTCAGGGGCAGGAGGGTGTGTGGAGGGAGAGGAGGGGCTGTGGAGGGAGAGGAGGGTGTGTGGAGGGGCAGGAGG
>JANIJG010024418.1:9069-19093 GCA_024611175.1 Megaceryle torquata | reverse complement strand
TTCAGAAAATAAATTTGCTGACTTCCAAAAACTCAAATTGTAAATTAGGAAAACTTTGAACTCCTAAAAGTTTTAGTAGCTTCTTAAAGATCCAAAGCTGTAGCAGCTGTGGTAATATTAACATCAGAATTTTCCTGAATTTACAGTAGAAGTAAATTTCTTCTCTTGTCGTTTATCAAACTTTTACGTAGAACTTCTTATCTTTAAAACACTTGGAAAATTTTGACTAGGTTAACATGTCTTAAAATTAAAATTTTCTATTTTGTTTTAAAATTATACATAGATAAAAATTGGCATCTATCTTCGTCTTTGTGGGCCTTGTCATTAAAAGGAAAAAAACAAAGAACAAAGCAGCCGCCTAAAATAACTCCTTTGTGCAAAGCTAGTATTCTACAGTCATTGTACTGATGCCTATTGCTACTAAAACTGTTCTAGAGGGTATTTGGAATACGTTATTTTCAGTTTTATATGTCCTAGACAAATCCTTTTAGAGTGCAGACAGACTGCTCATGACTTGCAGAGATGGTCTTCTGGTCTTGGACCCACAATTATGTTGCATAGCATCACTGACCTTTCTCAGCCATCTTGACTATCTAAGTTCTTGATAATGAGACAGATTTTCAAATTAGGCTTTTACATTTACTTAAAATGGAGGAGACTAATAAGAAAACCCATTTTTTTCATACCCCATTTTCACCTCATTCTTCATCATTCATAACAAAAAAAAAAAAAAAAAAAATCAATCCATCCCTGCAAATCACCAAATTAAAACTGCTATATCCTAACTTGGCAAAAGTTACCTTCAAAAATGATCCTACCCTTGTCAGGAAGTTACAGTAGAGTCATCCAGTGCTTAGACAGATATTTCTTACTGTTGTCTGTTAGATACAAAGCATTGATTGGCTTTAAATTGAAAAGGTCTTTATTTGCAGGTATAATCAGTTTATACTCTGGTAGTCGGAGTTTTCTAAATTCTGAAAAAAACCCTGTCAGACTCAAAGCCTGACAGTAACTTCTGCACTTCATTTTATTTTGTAGGCAAATTAGAAAGTTTGAAGTGATCGTAGATATCTGAAATTACCTCACTAGAGTATCAGCATAACAAAATGGGTTCAGGCGAGTAGAGAACTTTTTTCTTCATAATATACATATGCAACAGGCAGGCATATAGCACATTTCAGAACATTTATATAATAGTTATTGACTTACCAAGAGGTCAAAGGTGATTCTATCTCGGCACCTTTCCAATTTACAGTGCTATCTCCTACTCCACAAGACACAATAACATGGCTGCATGACATCCTCATGTAGATTGGTTCTGTATTTGAGACATATGGTAAAATTGATACAATTTTAAGGACTAAATTTTCAAAAAGTTGACACATATATTAAGAGCACAAATTTATATGAAAAGTTGACTCCTAAGTTGTTCTATACTGACACCTAGTAAGTAAATTTTACAGACACAAATTAACTATATTAAAGTTACAATATTGTAGTATAACTTTCTAAGATCTTGATACTGAAATAAAGGAAAAGAATCAATTATGTAACTTGAAATCAGAATTGAATCTTTTCCTTGTAAGGTACTGAGACAGGAGACAGCACCATTGCCGAATCATTTGGACAATAGAAGGGCATTCAGTAATCTAGATTTTCTTTCTAGCTCTGCCACTGGATTGAGTGTCACCTTCATCAAATGCTGTTTCTACTTGGTAAAATGTAACTTTAAGTTCTCTTTTGAAAACCTTTTTAAATGAGAAAGTACTGTATCACAGGGTGCCAGGGGTTGGAAGGGACCTCGGACATCTTCGAGTCCAACCCCCCTGCCAGAGCAGGATCATATACTGTAAAGTACCCTAGATTTGATGTCCATAGCTTACAATGGTAAATGAAATCAGAGTTAAACTAATTTAAGGGAGGCTTTATTAGCTAGAAAGATTATGAGCTTGTCAAAAAGATATTAATTAAAGTCTGGGGACTGCTTGCCAGTGTCATTCTAAATTAATTGCTAATGGGCTACTCTTAAAAGTGGAGTGCAGCTGCAAGAACATCAGGCTCAAAGGAAACTTGATTTTGTTTATCATTCATTTTTACTTTGTTTAGCAAAGGATTTCTAAATACCAAAGAAACCCGAAACTGTTTCTGGCAAGGATATATTTGATTACAAAAATCTTTCTAGAACCTAAATGGCAGGATTCACAAACTTACTATAACCTTCTACAGTTTTCTCTCTTTCTGTATATCTCCGAGAATACAAAACCTTTAGAACTATATTTTGTATATGTTTTAAGAGGCAAAGAAGCCAAAAAAGCCAACTGACTTTTTAGAGCCAGTGGCACATAAAAATTGACATAAAGTCAGCAGTGGTTCTACTGACCCCCAGATCATGTGTACTTGGTATCACACCCTTTGAGGATAGTATAACCTGTGAGAGCAATTGAGAATAGGCCAGAGATTTCTCCTGATTTCAAGGCCTCCAGTTTATAGTTATTCTTAATGGTATGCGGGCATGAAGTGATTTGTATCCACTTTGTCCCTATGTACAGGCTATGTGTTCTATCTTTTTGTATATGAGTTTTGCTGCAATGTCTCACAGAAGTAAGTGCTTCAGGAGGATGTATAGTTAAAGAAATGCTGTACTCTGATCAGACTTCACTTGGTGCACATGGGGAATATTCTTTGAAGACAGTACAGTTACACTAGTGTCAAATGTGGGAAAATAGAAGCTGAAGATTGCAATCCCTGCTAGCAGGTTGAGAGGCCATGTTGGCAAAAGGTCTGCCCTGCCTTAGAGCTCCCTTTCTTGTCAGCAATAGAGACTCCCCTGCTTCTGACTCTTAGAGGAGACTTAATCAGATTGCCTTTTCAGTTTAGGCATACAAGGGTCTTTTGCGGGTACTTTTCAGCTCAACAGTAGTGAGAAGGCACCCACAGCAGGGAAAACAATGTATTCCACTGAACATCTCTTAAGCTATTTATTTCCTTCATTCATCTGTGGGTTAAAAAGAAACACAGATCACTATTTTTAAAGGAAGTTGGAGAGTTCTGTGCTACCTCAAAAAAAAATGTTGAAATAGTGGTAATTTAATGAAAACATTTATTCTTCATAGAGTTCTGTCACCAAAGAAGGAAGTGATAAACTGTTTATCTTTTTTATTCCTACAGTTTCAATTTGAAAACATGAAAGCTATTACTACATGTAATTCTGCTAATTCAGGTATGTTAAATCCTGACAAGACTGTCAAACCCAAAATGCACAGTTCTGGCCTTGTGGAAATCAGTGACAAAAATACCAGCTAATTTTAAAATATGCCAAAACTGTAGCAAAGTCTTTGGGTTTTTTACCCCAGAAGATAAGAATGTGATTTACACCTTCCCATATTGATCCTTCTGTTCAGATAGTCATGATCTTCATCATACTGGGACATGTCAGGGCTCTGGCTTTTATTTTGGATGCTGTCATTTTAGCAGTGCAAATACTGAGTCATATGGGAATATGGTGCTTGGAAGTGTTGACGACTGTTACGTTAAATGGCTTGGGAATGTGGCTAGCACAGCTGTCTCCATATTTCTTGTGAATAGAATTCCTCTTCTGTTTGCTTCATGACACAGTACTAGTAATAACTTCTGAAACACTTTAATACCCTAATTAAATGTAATCTTCCTAATGTTCAACCAACTCAGAAAAGAGCAACATAGTACTATTACATTAACTGTCCTATTTGAAACATCTGGACTCTAAACCTACAGGTTCAGAATCCCCAGCAGAATTTACCAGACACTGCTTCTCAGTATTGACATGACCAACTTGATAGGACTTTTCTTAAGAGGGATTTGAACCAGGGCACAAAGTTTCTCTCCCTATTTGGTAATCTATTTATCATTCTGCCATTACTTCTCTACTTCATATACAAGCATATATACAGCGTATACACAGTCTCTCTTGTGGTTTTCATAGCTGTTTGTGCAGTATGCAACATGTTGGACCAAGGAGGGAGAGCACCAGAAGCTGGAGAAATCTTTATCACAGAAACCTCTAGGAGCAAAGTACTAAGTCTCTCCTGGAAGTAAGACAAGCTAGAATGTCAGAACAACTTTCTGTGTGGCATGTGTGAAGACTCTGCGCTTTCTAGTGGAACTGTTATTGCACTGAGAACAAAAAAGAGGACAGCCTGTAGTCCATCATGTTCTTTGGGACTCGGAGACATGGTGTCAAAGCAGAATGCTTTAACAACAGAGTATGTCCTGCAAGAATGCTACCAAAAAATGTAGCTGTGCTTACTGATCATATTGTAATTAAGTAATAAACACACGCCGTGAGGTAAACACTATGCAATGTTTGGTCAGTAACATGTGGGCCAGGAAACTTAGTGATTCACAGCCCATGCTCAGAGAGACTATAGCACCCATTGCTACATGAAAGTTGGCATTGATTCTCATAGAGAAAAGTTATTAAATTTCTTAAAATTAAAAAAATGTGTTAGAAAAGAAGGGAGGTCTGAGAAAACATAGTTTCCTTTTGTCCTAGCATGGAAGTATCTTGTGAGGTATATAGATGCATTGTAACTTTGATTCATGAGAAGCCTTACTTTACTAGATGCTCCAATTTAAGATTTCCAGTCATCTCATCTAATCTTCTAATCCAATAATCCTAAAATCCAGCAATTAAAGAATGTTTTGACAAAGCAACCTGAGGCTCATTCCTCTAATTCTGCTGCACAATTTAAGCTCACTGACTTCAAATACATAGGTTTACCCATGTAAAATATGCATGCAGTGCATCTAAATTTACTAGGTTAATTGACACTTCTGCAGAATGCAGCCTATTAACAGCTTTGTCCAAACTGAAACTAAATGAAGACATCTTACTGCCAAAGAAGAAAACTCTGGGGTAATTCTTCAGCAATTCTATTTCCTTGCTGAGAATGAATTCAATTATACCTCTAACACTAAATCATATTCGAGACCAACAATATTTTAAAAAATAGAATTTAATAAGCAGCTTCTAGAAATCCCTTTCAATCTGTCATGTGAGTTGGATTTCTCTCTAAGCTCTGCCATTTTGCTGATGTTTCCTATCAGAAGGTGCAGAGTCTGATGTTCAGAATGAGAGATATGAAATGTTCTTCAAGTGCTGAAGCCATGGAGAGACTGGAAACTTCAGTGATGCAGGGAATTTATATTACATGTAGGTTAATTTAAGATAATAACAAAAATACTTCTATATATCTTCCTGTGATAGAATTATACTTTATCAAGTATAATTAACACTCTTTTCCGCTCCATTTCTAGACATTAAATCATTCCTTCCTTTTTTTTTCAGATGGTTTTCTTAGAGGTATGAAAATTAACAGACTTCTGACTGATCTCCAGAAAATTTCTCCATTCTAAAGGACCTGAGACACTTCTCCTGAGGCAGTAGTTTAATAACTTGCCATTTGCAGTCTTGCCACCATATGCAAGGTGTCTTCACTGCTAGACCCCATCTATACAAGACAACTTCCCATGCTGGACTTGTTCTCCAGAAAAAGGTCCCAGTGACTAAAGTCCACACAGTTTTTTTCCTTGTGCTCCACTTCATGTCCTGAGCATCAGTCTGCTTTGTTTCTCTAACTGTGCTGGTTCTGTGGGAGGATCCTTTGGGCTGTAGAAGGGAACAAACTGAAGAACAAATTAGGAACTTGACTACTACTCTCTGAAATGGCTGGTAGCTGGTACTAGTGGGTGGCTGCATTTCAGGCACCATACAAAAAACAGAATAGAATGAGGAAAAAAGTGGGGTGAGAGGCAGCTTACCAGGCCTCAGATTATATCCAGCCTACTTTCTTTCCCTCAACTGAAGCTGCAGTTTGATGAGCATGGAGACTGGTGAATGAGTGGCTTTGGAGTAGAGGAAAAAGTTACACAGCAGGCCTGGGGGAAGCAGGAGCACTGCTGAACTTTCGGAAAGGAATGCAAAAAGATTTGCACTATTTGATAACGTGATAGAAATTTGGAGTGTATAGTTTGCCCCAGAAGCTAGAAGAGAAACTAATACATAGAACCTGTTGTAGCAGAAAACCATAATAGAATCATTTAGATTGGAAAAAAACCTTAAGATCATCAAGTTCAACCAAGCTGTCTTTTCAGAATTCTAAACTGGGCTCAGGTTAAATACGAAGCCTCCACTATCACAGTCTGATACAGTATGTGTCTCAAGTACTACTTTGTTAGTGAAACAATTTACAATACTTTCTTCATGAGTTCTGTTGACCTTCAACCTGGTAAGAGAATGAAGCATTAAGAAGCACAGAAATAGGCAAGAGTGTTGTTTACAAGTGGAACCTGTACAAGATTCTCCCTTAGTGACAGGAGGGCTCCACTTGGTTTTTGTTTGTTGTTTGTTATCAGGATTTGGGAGGGTAATGAACAAAGCAATTACAAGAGACAAAGATATGCATCTTTTTCATTGTCCTAACAATCTGAGGGAATTTAATTCACTGGCTGCCTGGAGTTCATTCCTGTAGTCCCTTTATTAACCCTTCCATTCAATAAACCCTCAATTTTCCACTAGATGTAAACTGCAGTTTGCTCATGTCCATGCAGACAGTTTTCTTTCATTTTTATGTTGGCCAGGAATCCTTCTCTGTAGTGGTTGGTTCCTTTTAGATGCATCAGTCTATTATCAGACCATGTCCAGCTTTTCCAATGTTGATAGCATTGCTATTAAAAATACAGAGTACGGTGATATTATGCAAGTGACCACAGTGAATCTTTCCTCCTTTCCTAACAATCTCCCATAAGCTCACTGGCTTATTTTTGTGTTGATATTTTATTCATGCTTTTCACAATCTTTTAGCCAGAAGCTAAGGGGTTAATTGTTTTTCATCATATATGTATTGCATGAGCTGAGATGAAAGGCATGGCTCAGCAGCCTTGGCTAAACATGCTTATTAGCATCAAACACTCCTCATTCTAAAAACGTGTTACTATGCACCTGATATTAAATTTCATATTAAATTATTAAAATCAAAACAAATTGTCAGACTAGAAACAGAGCAGTGCTATGATCTAGAAGACATCAAAAATAGATTATGAAATCTGATATGGTTACTGGAGTAATGGCTAAATTTAGACTATTCTTTCCGTGCAAAATTTTTAGGTAAGATCCTCAACAGACTAACTGCTAATGAAGCCAACAATGCTATTTGTTTATACCAGCAGAATCTGGATTCCTTTTATCTTGTATAAAACATGAATCACTAGCTTTTATGCATTTGTCCTGCCCACTCTGATTTTCTGAAGAAGAGGCGTGGAGGAAATAATTTTTGCAAGAAAGGTTGAAAAGAATTTCCCTCTTGCAAGGCACCCACCCTTGACCACTGTTGAAAGGAGGGTACTGAGCTAGGTAGGCTTTTGGTTTGACCCAGCACAGGTGCTCTTAACATCTTACATATTCACTCTTTTCATCTGGAACAAAACCTGTTGTTTGTCTTTTCCTTCTAGTCCTGGCCAGCCAGAATTAGGGAAGCAAATGACTGTGCTGCAGTAACTACTGAAACAATCCACTGGGATCAAATCCCTTTATGTGAGGCACTGAAATGGATCCTTTCTGCCCAAATTTCCCCAGTGAGAACTTGGCAGAAGTTAGTATGCTTTCAATCTTCTCTCTGCCAACAGGAGAATCATGCATTTTTTTTAATTACAGAGTGGGGGATACAGTTAGCCAACTGGACACTTTACACACTGATTGGGAGTTATTCCAAGAAGTACAGAGTGCCTGTTATAATTGTATCTTGCAATGCTGCTGACATCCTGCTCTGTGTCCCAGAATAGCAATATGTATTACCTCAGCTAGGAAAGATGAAAAAACACATTGCTTATCAATAGACATGGACCAAACTGTTTCTCAGAAATCAGGTGACCTGAAACTCTGCTATAGCAACTCTAAGCCCTGGGAAAAACAGCTTGCGTTGATTTTCATAATTTAAACAGCACATAAATAGAAAATTTTAAAGGTTTGACATAAGCAAAGAATACTTTTTAAAAGTACAAAAGTATCAACCAAGCCTTGGGATCCAACAGATGCTTAATTGCAATTTAAAAAGGGAATGAAAACTAAATGTCAAAGTACATTCAAAAGAATACACCAGGAGTATCTGTAACTACTTAGTGAATGAGACCTTCTTTCCAAGTCTAGAAATTTATTAGTACACAGATGGTCTAGAATTCAGTGGAAACAAAAGTATCACATCATAAGTCAGTTGTTTAACATGCTCTGTGTTTATATAAACTATGGGTAGACATAGCATTACTGTAATATCGTGGTTGAGAAACCAGGCACTCAGGGGTCAGAAAATGCAGCACAAGTCAAACCACAGTCATAATTCTCCCATTTTCTTGCTTATGCATGAAAATACGAGATTGGATATTCTGCTGACTTACATCAGGGGGCCTGAGTGCACCAATAGATGTAATGGTCCTGACCAGCCTCACCTGGGACCTCCACCCATGCCCTTGCCCATGGTCCAGGGTCTTCATTTAAGCTCAGCCTGGGGCTTTCACTTTCCCCCCTAAGCTATGTTTTAGGTGTGCCAAAAGGGATCCTGCTGGCCAGATCGTGAGCTGGGCCGACTTCCCAGCTTCAGCTCAGCCTGTTGCTCTGGCCCTGTCTGATGATTCCTGGGCTGACCCTGACCGCCTTGATGTTGGACCTGCCTTGCCACTGCAAGCTCGCCTGGTATTTGGACTTTTCTTAACCCTTGGTGTTTCCCCTGAGCCTTCCCTGCTTTCTTGCTCTGGTATTGTGGGACAGGTCCCTGGCTAGTGAGGCATCTGCTACACTGGCTGTAGTATTGTGTTTGGCTCCTCTGGCATCAGCCAGACCTTGCTGTATTCTGACTATTTATACTTCATGTTACCATTTATATTTCTAAAAAAAGTGACTTTCCCATGAAGTTCTACTTTCCCCAGGTATGCTAAGCCTGTGTTCAGACTTTATAGATCACTGGTTAAGAGATGAAAATCAATTATTAAATTCTTACAACTACTGCAACAGTATGCTAAAGTAGTACTAATTTATTGTACTTTAAAGCACATGTCTTTAGGTAAAAAGCAACTTTCTCAAAAGCTTGAAGAATACTTATGAGTGCTATTTTGTTTGAGACTTCAGAAAACCATTTTTATTAACTTCCTAAAGTTTGGCTATTTTGTCTTTTTAAAATTTTATTTCAAAAACTTCTAGACCAGTTATAAAATTTGAGATTTATTTTAGCAAAAATAAAATTAATTGTTTGGAGGTTGTTTATAAACTTGTGTCAGAAAACATGAGTGTTCCACCTCTTTTATTAGTTTTTCTAAGACTAACAGTTCTGTAGAAAATATCAAGAAAAGGCTGGAGCATTTTCAAACTGACAAAGCATTGTATGCCTCTAGTCTTAGGTGGTTTTAACGACAGGTGGTGAAAAATTCTGGCATCTTAGAATTTGGTGGCTTCTGTTGAGTTCAGGAGGGCCAGCACCTTACCCAATAACTGAAACAGAGACCATTCTAACAAATCAAATGTTTCCAAAGACACACACACACACACAAAAACAACCAACCAACCAAAGAAACAACAAAAACAAAACAAAACAAAAACAAACAAACAAACAAAAAACCCCCAAAAAACAAAAAACCAAAACCAAACAAATCCCCAAAACAGTCAGATGTCTCCTGGCAAGAATTACAATGCACAAGAGAATTATAACTGACAAAAGAGATACAGCTCAAAGGCATTCTCATGGACAAAATATGTGCTTACTTTGCACAGCCAAGGAAACTTCAAGTATCTAAGAGTGGGTGTGTGTGTGTAAAACTAACCTGTTGTATGTTAGTGAGGTATGGCTAGAAAGCAACAATCAGTGGTGTTGGCATTGGCAGTGTGAAAGCTCAGGCCAGTACCTAAGCAGTCTCTAGTCTGTTGATGTGCATTTGCCAGTTTTGAGATGAAGTTGTAAAGACTGTTTCAGAGTTGGAAGAACTTTGGGGGGGGGGGGGGGAG
>JANIJG010024417.1:0-27352 GCA_024611175.1 Megaceryle torquata | reverse complement strand
TCCCTGAAACACCACAAAAAAAATTCTAAAAAAAGTTTCGCCGGGAGGAAATACAAGCCCACAAAATAAAATTGCCACCCAAAAAAAGTGTTTTCCCCCCAAACATACAACCCCCCCCCCCCCCCCCCCCCCTTAAACAACACAGCATAGGGACAGTTTTCACTTTCATGCAGTAAGCAGGAGTTTCAGGACTAACTTGGTTTCAAATGAGCCGTATTTGACAAGCAAACTCAAAGTGAAACCTGAGTGCAGTGTTTGTGAATGCACTTGGGCTGAAACTGAAGAAAAGCTTTCCATGAATCGCTATAAATGGAAACCACTGTGTTAACCTAGATGGGTGCCCTACTTCCCAGCTGAGGTACCTCCTTCTGCTCACTCCCTATGGACTAGCATGAAGCCATAAGAGATGACCTTGAATGAAGGGCTCTACCCCAGCTACAACACCAGGAAGGAACTATTATTCAAAGGCAAACCATTCATTACTCCTCTCCTGTTTAGGGTGGAAGATGGGGGAGGTATAAACCCTTCTGAACTGTGTCCTTTCTCCCCTCTGCCAGCTGCTCTTGGTGTAGCCTTGTCCCCATCCTGCTCTGCTGATGCTATTGGGGTGTTCAGTCTCTGTGGGCAATGTTTCCATGCAAGCCATGGCTTGCAGCCCTCATATCTTCTGTACCTACATTTGCAGGGACTACCTGCACAGCAGTTACTTTTTCAAGGGCATTTCAGTCTCTCTTTTTTTTTTTTTTTTTTCCCCACATCTTCATTTCTTATAGGAAAATAGGTTATAAAGTGCTTCCCCCTTCCTCCCCCCCCCCCTTCTTGTAATCTATAGCCATTCCCAAAGTATATCCTCTATTGGGTTGAAAAGTAAGGGTTATTTAACTGTATACAAAAGCCTCACACCATGTTTATTGCCACTGAAAAGGAAAAAGGAAGAAGTTCTATTTAGTCCTGCAAGTTTATGACACAGCAAAAGATCTTTTCTATAAACTTATGCTAAGTTTTTATTTTTAGGTCACTTTCCAAAGCTGTAGAAATATTAGATAACTAGATATATGTTTAATATTTTCCTTTTTTGGATTGTAATTCTTTCTGATAGAGAAATTACCTATTTTTGTTCATGAACTTGGGGACCTTTTAGACTTTTCAAATGATTTCACTATTAATTTTAGTCTGAGTACAGTCCAATATATGTGAATAGTTCTTATTTGTACTGGTTGCTGCACATCAGCATCAGTGTTGACTGAATGAAATGAAAAAAACGCAAAGACTGAAGTCAGTGGTAAGATGTGTGGCTGCTTTATTGCTGCCCTTCTTGCCCACATCAAATCCTGTCTATTGGAAATCCAGCCTGCTGTTGGTCAAATTTTGCACAGGTGCTGTTGGAAAAAATTATTTTAAAGTACGGATGTCTCCATGCAACTGACAGCACCAAAGAGAGAAACTGGAACAAAATCAAGGTAAAGTCAAAGAACACTAATTTCCACACAACTAGAATCTACTTCAGTTTCTTCACCATTTTTGTGGCTCTTTGCTGGACTTGCATTGTGTTTCTTGAACTGAGTAGTCCAGGACTAAACATGGCACACTAGATGTTTCTCACCACTGCTGAGCAGAGAAGGATCATCAGTTTTGACCTTCCAGCAAAGCTCTTTCTGTTGCAGCTCAAGAGGCTTTTCACCTTCTTTGCTGCAAGGACACATTGCTGGTGTGTGTTCAACTTACTGTCCTCCAGGGACCTCAAATTGTTTTTCTGCAAAGCTGTCAGCCCCCAGCATATACTGGTGCATGAGGTTGTTCCTCCCCAGATGCAGGACTGCTGAACAGTTGGCAACTCCTCCCAACTTTGTGTTATTTACAAACTTGCTGAGGGTGCACTGTCCCCATCATCCAGGCCCTTAATGAAGAGGTTAAACAGTACTGGAGCCAGTATCAACTCCCATAGTACTCCACTAGTGACTGATATCTAGATGGACTTTGTGCTACTGATCACAACCATTTGAACCCAAAAGTTCAGCCAGTTTTCAGTCCACCTCACTGTCCATTTATCTGTTCTGTACTTTGTCAGTTTGTCTATGAGTCTGGACACAGGACAGTCTTGAAAGCCAAGCTAAAATCAAGATAAAGCCTTACTAAGGTCAAAATGTTCATGTTCTGATCCTGCCAGGTTGGACTTTTTTCTTTTGTGAGTTATATCACTGTTGAGATCTTCTGTCCTTGACAAGTCGCTAAGTCTCTTTTGGTGCCATGTTTTATGAGGCTGGACCCGAGGTTTGCTGTTATACAAAAAGAAGGATGGAATTATCTTTCATATAAAGTATTTCAACACTGTCAAGTATGAGCAGTTTGCATTCTAAGATTGAGAGCTGAGAGTTAGACATGGACCATTGATACCAAATATTTAAAATATAAACATAAAATAAAAGTATTTATAGAAACAGAGCAGTTTATTAAAGCTTTTGAAGTTTATTGAACTTAGCATCCACAAATGTTAAAAGTGTACAGTTTACCTTTAAGAGGAAAGGCTCTGCAGTGGGCATTTAGCTAGATTTGTACACCTACACACTGCAGATGGTTTAGTTTTATAAGAGATGAAACTGCATTTGGTGGAACTGATTAAATATAAAAACACCACCATCTGCCATTTATTCTAATATAAAATGGTTTGGGCAGATGCTGACATCTTTTGAGATGATTGATTCATCTCTGACAAGTGAAGATTCTCAGAGGGTTCCAGCTGCCCACTGCTCACACAATACCCGCTTATGAGAGCAAATGCCAATCACCGCACTGTGATTTGGATGTAGCAGGTGAATGAAGGGCACTTTAATGCCATCAGCCTGGAATTCCTAACTACATCAGTGGTGGGGTTTTTTTTTCTTCTTAACCCCCCCCCCCACCCCCCCACTTCTGGCCCACGTTAAACTGAGAATATTTTATGCACACGGTATACTGTATTGGAGCACAGCTACTGTAGCACAGCAATAACTGGAAGAGTGTCAATTTCTGACACAAATAGCTCTCTTTTTTTCAGAGTGGTAAACCATCAGATTCTCTACACATACGCTATTCATTTAAAAATTATTTTTTGCTAAGTGTCCGTGAGGATTACATTTGAACTTCCTGAAGTATTATTTATTGAGTATGACACCAAATGCTTTGTAATAACTTAAATAACAGATGTCTATCTTCTTTTATTTGTTAACATTGTAACACTGTCTACTGTGGTATGCTTTAGGGTAGCTTGCTGTAACATCATATTTTTTAAAGGTTTTGCTCAAAATTTTTAGAACATGCATGATAACTTGTGGAAGAATGCATTTAAAAATACTTGGGACCAGATTGTGACATCCATACCCACACTAAATAGCTGTTTGCACCAGCAGTAAGTCCTATTGCAGACAGACCATTTGTTATGAAATAAGGTCCTTACTGAAAACTAGATTTGCAGTAACTGCGGTGGACTATTGGTCTGTCTCCAACTGGGAGAAAGTGCGGTACAACTAGACCATCATGCAGTAAGGAAGCAGATCAAGTCAGCCCTAACACTGCAAGTATATAAACTGCAGGACTTCTTCAGAATATTTTAAAATAGGATGCTCTTTCTGTACATGTAAAACATAATCTGATTGTGTCCCCCACTCAAAAGTATCACTTTGAACATCTTCTTTACTGTAAAAAATTAGTTGAAAAAGGAAAAGGGACTGTTTATATGAAATGACATGAAAATGTGACAGTTTAGTGTTGCGCTGTCAGAGAAGTGTATGGTATTTATATATGTTTGGTCAGAGGGACACTGAATGATTGTACTGTCCTTTGCTGTTGAATGTATCTGGAGTAATTCCAGCAAAGTCTGGAATAACCCTATTGTACATGGAAGAAATTGGTGCTACAAGATGAGTAAGAAAACACTCTGGGGCATTTTTAAACTACTGAGAGAAGCTAAAAGCTATTTTTAAAATAATGGATTCTTATCATTGGTATGGAATATTTTCTGCTCACCTGTTGCTGAAAACAAGGCTATAGGTACTGTTACTTCATTGTTTTAAAAAGTAAGGGGCAAAATTAAGTCAGCCAGCTCCTTATCTGGCATAAATTGGGGTTTGAAGTCAGTGAAGCTAATCTTATTTTTATCAGTTGTACAACCAGGCCAGAGGATTCAGAAATTATTTTCTTTACACTTCTCTTCTTATTAACCCCTTCTTTACTTATGATGTTTCCTTCATTCAGAACACAAGATTCTTCACATTTAACTCAGTCCCCATTTTTCCCCAGAAAGAGGGAATCTGATGTCTTGCCTGAGAACTGGCCTTTCTTGGATATTGGTTTGTAAAAGGCACTTCTGCTTCCCTCTGAAAGGAAGACTTTCCCATCAGAGAGAGTCACTGTGTTATTTCATCTAATGATCTGGGAAGCTGGGTGCTTGGAATTGCCTCTGAGGTTGGGTTTACTGCTGTGAAAGAGCAATGTTTATGTTAAACTCAAAAAGCAACAATTTAATTTTCAGAATGTTTGATTTTAAGCAATGAAACAGAATCTGAAAAATAACTGTGCTTTGGAAGTGGAAAGGAAAAGCAGAATCCTAATGCATATACAGTACTTAATATATGGAATGCATATAGGACTTCAGGGAAAAGACTTTTTTCTCCACTTTGGCTCCTATTTCTTCTGACATAGAAACATAATACAAACCTAAAGTGTCTAATCCAAGGAACAGCCACCGAAGCTTTATAATGCAAATGATCTGACTGTTCTATAGTGTCTTTCTTCCAGAAGGGTCCCAAAGTGCTATACAAATTACATGTGGCTACATGAATCAGTTCCCACACCACTGAATTACAGGGAGCTCTGAGGAGCAGGATGTCTTTCTACCAGTGCACAGCAGCATTCCCTAGCATTTTGGGATGGAAAACAGGAAACAAAGGAGGCAAAATAACAAAATAAAAAAAGATGAAGCAGATTGAAATTAGGATGCAAAGATGACCGAGTAAAAGGATAAAATTGGCTCTGTGGTTTTCTTTGATGGTGTCATCAGAACTGGTGATGCATATTGTTATTGATAGCTATAGCTGACCTTCACAATATTTGTCAAGAGGGTTCCCAGGACTTGGGCAAGGGTATCTGGGCAGGAAACAGCACCGCTCTCTGTTTCTGTATGTCAGACTGTTTCTCTCTTCAGCTTTTCCTCCCATGTACCCAAGTTTTCCCAGAGAGGACTCTGGTAGAAAGGCATTAGGGTACCTATATCCTGTCTGTATGTGATTCTTTCAGGGAATACTGTTATTTTGCCTGAAACGGGTGAGTTTGGCTCTTGTGCCACCTACCCTGCTCCCAACCCTTTCAGTGGCAAGGGATAGGGTTGACTCGTGGACCTGGAGCTGGGCTTAATTCTCACTGCAACCCTTAGCAGAAGGGGTCTCCTGGATGCCACTGGGGCAGAGCCCCATGGACCACAGGGAGGGGGAGGGACTGAAAAAAGGATGGAGGGAGGAAAAGAAGAGTGTTTTCAACAAAAACAGTTCAGTAAAAATCAACAGTCCTCCACAATCCCATTTTTTTAAAATTTTCTCAAACAAAAAGATTTGGATTTCTCATGAAAGTTTAGAAATATTTACCATTTTATTTTCCTAAGTCTCTTAGGACTGAAAGTTGAAACATGAAAAAATCCCTTGCTTTGTCTGATTTTGCATCAGCTGAAAATTTTGTCTGACAAAGCTAAAACTTGCCATAGAATTGAGTTTTGAGACTGGGGTTTTATATGATAAGCACTCAAGTATTGTCATTATGACTGTTGTTTCCCACCTAAGTTCTGTTAAATTGACATTTTTCTGTTCAAAAGAGGTTAGTTATTTTTTTGAATGAATAGCTTGCAGTTCAGTCTTGTTAAAAATTGTGTTGGGCTAATTTATTTCCAGAGTCTCTCTGAACACGGTGATGGTGACAGTTCTGCTGCTTTGTATGTAATAGTTCCTTCACTTATGGGAGACATGCTAGGTAATTAAAAAAGTCTGTAAACAAAAGATGAGGTGTAGCTTCTAAGCTGAGTGAAGCAGAGTGACATTGTGGTAGATGATTAGTCTTCTTGGGAGCAAAATCAATGAAAGCAGCAGTAGTCGGCCGTCTTCTGGCATAATTTTTCCTATATGCGGGTGAAGTGTTTTACAGGAGTCTTAGGAGCTGTCATTATTGTCACAATTTTCTACAAGCTCAGCAGTCAACATTTACAAAAATGTCCAACAGGTTTGAGTGTGCTCCTGTGGATAAAACCTGCGCATGGGACTTAGACAGGTAGGAAAAATGGAAAAGGGCAAAAATCTTATGGTTTTCTCCCCATGAACTCTCATTGAAAATTCCCAGGTTTCTTCTCTTGTTGCTGCCCACTCCTTCTCTCTCAGTGCTGCTTATCTGGTGGAAGAATCATGGCTGGAATTTATAAATGCTTCTCTGTTGTGCAAAAGAACTTTGATAGCATGAAATGAATAGCAGGTAACATAATAAGAAAAAGTATCTGGCTACAGCTTTGGAAATGTAAATTCTTATATCAGCCCCTCTGCTAATTGGAATTGCTGTTTGTTGTTTCACATTTAGTGATTTCATTATATTTTCTTTGGTAATTAGATATTGTAACTATAAATTAAAAATGCCAGATGAAAAAAAAAAAAACCAAACAAACAACAAAACCCAACCCCAAACCACCAACAGAAAAAAGCTTCATTAAGATGCAGTTAAAATTGTATATAGATATGACTTTAATTAAAATAATATTGTTAGAATGTACTGTTAAGGAAAACAAAGCAAACAAATGAACCACAAAAATGTGAAACTTGGGAAGAAGAACCTAATCAGTCCTCCCCAGTCACTGCAAAGGCACTTGCAATCAGCACTGTGCTTTGGAGCAAGCTCACATCCAAGCAATATCTTGAACCTGGGGGCAGGTCTAGGAGGAGGCGAAGGTTACTGACCCTCTCCTTCAGTCTTCTGGTGGTGCCTCTTTTGGACTTTCTTCCTCCAACATTGTATCCAGCTCCAGCAGCCACCATCTCCCAGCCTGGTGTGGGCTACCAAATACTCCCTGCCTTGTTTCGATACAATAGAGGAAGTGTCAGAAGAGGATTTTTGCATTGTTTGTCACATATCCATATGGAAAAAAAACCTTCCCAAAATGATGTTCCAGGCAGGTGGAGAAAGCACTCTGTAAACCTGAGGAGTTTTTAAATGGAAGGTTTTGTGACTTTTTCATGCTTTGTGGATTTTAAAAATTATACATCATGGTAAACATATGAAGAAAAAAAATCTTAAAAATACCTGTGTTCCTCTAAATTATTTCTTAAGGGAAAAATGGGTAAGATGTGTTATGCTCCTGTGCAGATAGCAAAGGGGAGGTCACAGTCCTGCTGCTTGTACTTTCACTGATACTGCAGAGCTAAGAGCTATCCCAAAATGTATTTTGGAAGACAAGTGAGCCTTTCTGTATTCACAACTTCACTTTTATTGTGGAGCTCAGACATGGCAGAAGGAAAACTATTTTACAAAATGTTCATTCTTTCTGAGGCTGATTTCTATCTTATTGGCCCAAGGAAAGGACAACCCAAGAAGAAAGTATTTTCGACAGATTTGGGTCCAGACTTGTTAGTAAAATTAATCCCTGCTCTTTAAGATAGGCCTGGCAGATAGAGGCAGTAGCATCTGAGAGATTATGATGTCTAGAGACCAGTGCATGAAGACAGTTTGTCTTTGAACAGGAGGAAAATATCTCATTGCTTACTCACTCATTTATTTATTTGTCCTGTGTGAACTCCAGAATTTATTAAGCTTTCAAACCAAGCTTTTTTTGAGATTAGAGTTGTCTTGCACTGAAAATAGTAGATAAATGTGAAATATGCCAAAATCTGAATGAATCAAAAGAAATTACTTTTTTTCTCCAGCTGAAGGTCAGCGTGAACACTGAATGCACTGCCATACTCCCAGAACTGGTTTCTTAATTTCAAGTGTCTCCCTGCAACTCAACCTCCTCCCTTTTGTATCACCCCTTCTATTAGTTTAGTAATGTGCTGTCATCCTGATTTTCCTTAATTTCGCTTGTGATATTACTTCTCCTTTTCCTCCTCCTATGGGAACAGATTTCTTCTGCCATATGCCCATTTAAACCTAATTGTAGTATCTGAACATCTTGTGCGCTTAGCCACAGCATCCCTTGGGGTTCAATTGAGGCAGAGTATGTATGTGACCTTTAAAGCCATGTCAATGTGAGACTGTCTCAGCACATGGGTCTTTAAAGCCTGGATGGCTATGCTTCATACAAACAAATTTGATCAGCCTGCCTTTTTATGAAGATATCATCATTTTGGGCAAATTCCAGGTTCCGTATTTTAAGTCAGTATGGAGAGCACTTTTAAAATCTCAGTTTCCCAAAGATCAAGTTCCAGAAGATTAAAAATGAAAAAAAAAATCAAAGCAGTTGTTATTCTATTTACTTATTCCAGAAAATTTGTAGTAGTAACTACTTGACTAATTGGCAATTTGTAAAATGGACTGTTCTCAGTAGCAAAGTTGTAAGTACATCAATGCTGTAACTGTTTCCTTATTATGACAGTTCTTAAAAAGTGTGATAAGGTTGTTATAGGAAACAGTGAAACTTTCTAAATTACCGGGGAATATAGATTTTATATTTGTAATCTAAATAGTCTTTATTTTCACACTTTTTTTGCATGCACCAGAAATATGATTGTGCTGGGTAAACAGTGAGCTGTCCTAATAGTCCTGCCATAATAATGCTACACTGGGATGAAGTCTCATAAAATCTCTTTGGCTCAGTGAAAGCCTTTTCGCAAACATCCTCAATTTAGATCTTTGTGTCATCCTGCAGCATTGTTGTGGAGCTTTTGCCTTCCCAGAGCCTCTCTGGCAGTTCAGCACATAAATCATCCATATTTCAGTGCATCACTGATATAGAAGTCCATAAATATCAGAACTCAGGTGTGTCTCAATACATATAAACCAAAACATTCTAGCACTTACATTATAAGGGTTTATAAGACAGCAATATTTGAGGTCTTAAGGATATTTTATGAGAGAAAGCAACAACTGATTTATACTCTGAAGTAGAAAAGAATGTTAAATTTTAGTTAAAAATGACAATACTTTCTAATAATGTAGGCATAACATGCATTATACTTGTATTGAAATTCACCCTACAGAAAGTATCTAAGGATATTTAGTGCTAAAATGATACATTTCTGAAATTAAAACATTTTAGGTTATGAAAATACACAGTTACGTCATCCGTCCAAAGAATATTAACTTTGCCCAGTAATGTTATAGATCTTGCAATGGGCTCTTAACTTTTAGGTATTCTAATTCACCAATTAAAATTTGGCATTTTACTATTAATCTTCTAGTTTAGCTTGGTTAGTTGCTTTATAAAAAATAGATACATGAACATTTTGTTACTTTCTAATCCTTCTGATATCATTAAATGAGAATTCCTTATCCAAAAGCCCACAGCTTTGAAAGATTTCTAAATACAGAATAGGTCCTAAATCTAAGTCTTGTAGAGTCAACTGTTTTCTGCTGAGAATGTAGTAAAGGAGAAATAAATAGCATTTAAACAGAAGACAAAACCAGCAGCTGGAGTTGGCAAATATTGTAAGCTGGTGTTAGTCCTTTTCTTGTTTTAACTCAATAGCAAGGAACTGGGGAGAGTAGTAGCCTTTGCAATGCAGATTATGAACAAAATCAAATGCTAAGGGACTTGTCACTTAACGTTAATTCCTAAATCAGCCATCTTTTCCATGTTAATCACTACCTGAACCTGCTTATAACATCTCTCTCTCTGATGAAGAACTCTATTGATTTTCCTCTTTGGAAGCAGTTGGTGGGGGGTTTCTCAGGGGGAGGAGTTTGAGTAGTGAGGGCATCTTTTGAGAGAGGAAGCTTTGGTAGACTCGTAGTGTGTGAAAGCCAAGCTTATGGGTTGACTGTTTGCCCTGTCGAGCTACTGTTAAACCCTGAATTCTTGGAAAACCCACCAAGCCAGAATAAAAGTAGCAGCAAATGCATAATTTCTACCTCCCCCTGCAAACAGTATTATTTATTTTTGTCTCCTTCTCCAAAATCCTGTGCACATGAATTCATAATGAATGATATTTCTTATGTGCCTTGGAAAAATAAGTATAAAAGCTTATGTTTTCACAGAGGACTACTAACTGGAAAGAAAAATTAATCTTACTTTCAGAAAATACTCAGAGGCAAACTCACCAGAGTATAATTACACAATTACAGGTGATGTATATGTGTGTGCTGGGGTACGTGTCTTGTGCTATTCATACAGCTTTCAAGTCAAGGGCCCCCACAGAGATGCCCCCTTGAGTGAGTGGCTGTTTCTCTTCTGAGCTGGTTGGCAGAACCTAAGGGGGATGCTGGGGTAAACAAAAACTGCTCACATATGGGGAGGATCCCACCCCTCATTTCAAGTGATAATGCCGATGAGTGACACCATCTGTGTTAGAGGGGAGTATGCCTATGTTGTTAGTACTGGTTCAAGCTACACTTTGATTCTCCTCTCTGTCTATGTGATGAACTGTATTCAAGTATACTGTATTTTTACTTGATACTTAAAACAAGGATGTGCTGCCTTTTAATTAATATTATGTTCTCCTACACAATTATTTTCTGCCATAAAGAAGGGTTATCTACAGGGTCAAGGGCCAGAGAGAAGGATGGTGTCTCCTAGCATGAATCAATCTAAAAATAAGAAAATAGATTTTTAGAGAAGAAAACAGTATGAGCCTGGCCTGAATTGGATAAGGCCCAGTATCCTTTTGAGGAAGAAATAAAGGGCTTGAACCTTCTCCTACTGAGAGCATTTACAAACCTGCAGTTGACTATAATAGCTGTGTGTGATAGGGGCATAATAAATTTAAGGTCTGAGATAATCAAGGAGGACTGTGTAATCCTCTGCTAATGCTTCTGAAAGGTGCTCTGGTAAAATGCTATGTAGGAAAGCACTACGCTACCCTGTTAATAGAAGAAATAGGCTTAAGCCACTTGCTTGTTGCACTCAGATATAACCAGACCTGTAAGTCTGATTTTGACAGTGATTTAAAATGAAAAAGTTTCTTAAAGAAAGTCTGTAGAATGATGACTGTGAATGCTGCAACTGTGAGGGAGTGGAGAGGAGGAGACAAGTGGGAAGAAGTTTTGCAAAGATACCTGTCTGATTTTCTGGATAGTATGTGAGAACATAAAAAGGCCACTTTAGCTAAAGGCCCTCAAGCTTGATGTCATGTTTTTGAGAAAGGCCTACAGGGGATGCTTGTGGATGGTACAGGAGCAGGGCACTGTCACTGTGTGCAATCCCAGCCTTCAGCAACGTACAGCTCAGGGATTTCACATCAGAAAGTGCTCTTCAGGGAAAAGCTGTTGCTATCTATTTGAATGTCTTCCTGAAAACCACCTTATTCATAGCATAGCTTATTCAAAGTCATTCATCAGGCGTTAGCAAAATGTAAGGTTCACTGAGTTCAGCAGAGTGAGCTAAAATGCTTTATGACCTTAGCTTAAATGAGATAAAATTATTAGTTCTGATCCAAAACACCACTGTAGCCATTACATATCTTTCTGATGCCTTAGGTAGAATTTGGCTCAGAATTTCTCTCTGCCCTCTATTGTTTATCAATTTAAAGTAAGTGTGACAATAGCATTTATTTTTTTTTCCTAAACTGATTTGAAAAGGTGTTGCTATAACCTTGCTTTTTTTCTTGCCTCATCTCTTCTGTTAATTGTCCCTTGTTATATACCTTAGCAAAATTTAGATTTTAGGTTTCAGAAAGGAGACACCTTTTTTGTCTTCTGTTTTGAATCTTATAAAATAATAGTGGTAATGGATCCTAGAACTTTGTCAATATTTTGTATGAAGACAAAGATATATACATGGATTTTCTGCTATAGAAAACATATGAAGTACTATATATAAGGCAGAATTATCTACCAGGTGTAACACAATCCTTTGAAAAGAAAATTTATTTTAGCAGAGAAATAGGCAATATTTTCTGAACAAACAAAATTTGTTTGAATATATCACGTCACTGAAGATTGTTGAACTTGAGGGAGGGTGTTAGGTAGTTTTTTATAAATTATATTTATATGTAATTTTATATTCAGATTGACCAGTGGTGGGAGTTTTGATGTCTTTGTTTTCCGCTCTTCTATTTTTCAGCTCATGTACTTCAATTGGCACAATATGTGAACATGAAAATACATGTTGAATCTCTCGTGAGCAGCTGATGGATAAGAAAAAAATAAAACAAAAATGCTTTCTTTAGCTTATTCCTGTTAAAGACATTGATGTCCTAAGTTAACTTTGAGCTAATGTTCTTTAAGTCTCAAAGCTGAAACACACGTGCAGTTGTATGTGGAAATGCTGCTGTGGATGTAATTAGTGTAAATGGGATTTAACCTATCATGTTTCATACAGGCAAGTTCTGTAACCACCTGGCTAACGTGTATAAGCTAATCTTTCTCTCCTAATAAGTAGATTTTACACTAAAAAGTGAAATGAAACATATGAATCATGCATTATATATAATAAATATATATAATAATTTACATGGTTATAAAAACAGATTTTGAAATTTTGGAAATCAGTTTTTGGAGGGTCATTTCTAATTACATTTTTCCAAAAAAATGGTGGATTCATACACTTACTTAGTATATGCATTTGTATGAATCAGGATTTTATTTGCAGACTGAGAGGCTCCAGAGATTCAGGGAACTACCGACAGCTGAATGTCAAAACCAGTTTCTGGTTAAATGTTATCCTTGGTTGTCTTCAGGAACACAGACTTTCCAGCCAATATTTTTTCTACAGTTTTTCTGTTTTGTACATCATGTTTTCCTTATCCTTCCCTAGACATGGCAAAAAATGGGCTCTATTTTATAAGCATGATAGTCAGCAGTTCCTAGAAACATGAATATTTATTTTAAAAAGGAAAATATTGCAAGTGAATGATTAAAAATTCTGCTTTGTGATGTTAATAAGATTTCTGTTAGTAGCTGAACCTTGTGGTTTTGTTTGTTGTGTTTTTTGTTTGTTTGTTTGTTGTGTTTTGTTTTATTTTTATTGCCCATGGTGTTATAACTCAGCTAAAATTCAGAAACACAGCTAGAGTGTTATTTCTTTGGCGTATTGCTTTGGACATTTGGGGTATGATATAAGGCACAGAGCATTCAGTGTGCTGCAGAAGATTACTGCTTATTGAATAACCAGGGGAAATAGATTTAGAATGGATTCAATGAGGAGAATGATGGTCAGAAAAATATTCTGACTAAACAGTTTTTCATTGGCAAATATCATATCGCTATAACCCTGGGCTGCATTAACTGTGATAACACTAGCAAAGAGTTTCTGGTCACCTACCCCTGCCTGTACTAACCAACAGCCCAGTGCTTAAAGGTGGGCAAGAAGCCTAATTCTCCAAAGGGACACCTCAGCCTTTTTGTCATGGGGTCTCACTTTCCTGAATAGAAGTTGTTCTTGTTTGTACAAATAAATACCTTATTAATGTCTATAATATCTCCTACATTACTGGTCAGTTTGTCTCTGTGATGCCTTTGAAGGTGTATGGACCCCTGGCACTGTGTATGTGGACAGTACCACTCTTGCTGGAAGGTCACTTAGTTTTGTGTGTGCCTGATGTGGAGTTTGGGCATCTCCATCTCCGGAGGCTGTTGACTGACTGAGATCTGGACTAGGGCAGATTTGGACCTATACATCATCTTGTGTTGAGATATGGTGTCTGCCTCCCAGAGCAGAACGGTTTAGCCTTAGGTCAAGCACCTGATCTCCTTATGATTCATGTAGGACATGCTGGTGCCCCAAATAGTTTTTTACGGAGATCATGACATAAACTGGGACTGAAGATGGTGAATGCCTGTGCTAGCAAACAGCCTTGCCTCTTTCCACTTATCAACATCCTTTGTCAGCCTGATACCACCTATAGTAAATCAGGATATATAACTCTAAATGGCTTCCTGAGTGCATGTTTTGCCTTGGAAAAGCTGGCCCATTCTAATTTTTAGGTACCAGCTACCAGGGAAGATGGTGACAGGGATGTTAGGAGGACCCCCACAGTGAGAACCAGTGCCCAGGGAGTAGGGTATTCTGTCTTCATCCATACACTGCTCACCCCTAGAAAGGCTGCACACATCAGTTACATCTCTGCATGCAAGTGGGTGAGCAGAAGGACACTCTTCACCTCTCTGCAGTGTTGGGTGGGCACTATGAGGACTTCACTGCTCCATGTAGAGCTTTTTTTTGTGTCTGGCTTCAATAGTATGTTGGTCAGTGTATTACCTACACTACTGGTGCAAAGCTGTGCTGTGCTTGGCTTGCCTTCTGTTCTTGTGGGGAGGGTGTTTCCCCTTCATTCAGCTGGAGGTTTGGTTTTTTCAGTTCTGTGCATTTGCCATCTGAGTCCTAAATGACAGCACAGAGAAACATGAGCCTCTAAATGACAGAGCAGCCAAATCCAACTGGTTCATGCTAGAGCTGCCATCAATTTGTCTCCAGATGCAAAATGGGGACAGTTTTGATTTCTAATACTGATACCATAGGAGTGTCAGTTCCTGCCTTCAACAAGAAACCTGTTGGAAAGACCTCTCTCTGCACTGCTTTTAACAAATCTCTTTTTACAAATCTCTCTCTCTTCCCCCCTGCTGCCCCCCCATATGGGAAGAGTTTATTCCCATGGGTGTTTCTCCAAATTGCATACACCAAAAAGTGAGCTGTTGGCAGAGGCTGGCTGTGAACTCCGCAGCTGTCCAGCAAAACCGTCAGAGCAGTGGATATGAACATCAATAAAGCAGCCCTGGTTTACTGCTGCTGGGACTCTGGTCCAGCCTCTATAACATTTTGCCTGGTGGGTAGTGCAGGCAAAGTAATACCACAAGGAATGAATCACAACTGGATCCCAGCTTTTAAATTCAGGGGATGGGGGGGATGTTTGCACTTCATTAGTGTTAAGTTTGCCATTTCCAAGGATTGGGAAGAAAAATCTCTTCCCTCTTTGCTAGAATATAGAGTGGTGTTTACTTTCTCATTTTGAAATTTTCCCATCTTGTGTAACAGCTGTGCTAGGGCAGGACTCGCTCTCAGCTGAACTGCTGCTTTTTTCCTTTGGCCTTTGTTAAAATTTCTGATAAATAACAGACTGTCTACAGCTGTTCAAATGATGTTGCTTTTTCTAAGTGTCACTTCGGTGTTCATTCCCACCAATGTGGGCTTTGCTTTAGAAGGTAAATAAGGGAGAAATAGGGCTTGCTGTCGAGTAAAATTGAACATGTGGGCAGTGGGAAAAGAATCTGAAATGTGAATTGCCCAAGCCTACAGAAGCCATCCACCTCCGGCTGTGATGGAGACACTGTGGCATCTTGGCATCAGTGCTGTGTGCAATTTTCTTTAAATAACTAGTGGGGTTTTTGTTTGCTGCAGTTGGTGCTATTTCTTCACATTTTCTCATCTGAAGGTAATCTGCTTCTAAAAAGTGATTAGTGCAATTTGTATATGGAAGGCTCCACTGGGCTTTGAATTTTTGCAGTGACATTAGCTATGCTGGTGCTATTGGTCTCACCACTGTAATAAATAGTGGGAAGATAATATATGTGACTAATCTATTGTTATAAAGATAACTTTATATAATTTACATTAATCCATGATTTAATTTATCTAGAGACTTTCTCTAAAAACTTTACAAAATCACAGTTCTGGAATAAAAGGATTTTATGAGAGAGGACTGAAGTTTTTCTTTTTCACACACCATATCTCTCCTTTCTGCAGCAGTAGTTCTTTCATTTTTTTTGCTCTTAATCCTTGTGTACAGATCCCTCTAAGAAGCTGAAGGGCAGAATTTGGTCTGGATTTGAAAAGCAGATGAAAAATTTAGAAGAAAAAATATGAGTGCAAAGTTTTATCTGTGCTTGAGATTAGAAATTGAATTTTGATAATAATATTTGGGTAAGGTTAATATGCAGATGAGTTCAGTTTATTTCCTGTTACAAACTGCTTATAAAGACAAAAATATATAAATTATGAATCCAAAAGAGAGAAAAGGGAATGAACTGAAGTAACTCAACTCTGTCCTTTCCACAGCTGAGGACACAAAGTAATAATTGTTGCTTAGCTAAATTATCACACAAAAGAACAGCAAGTCATTCATTTTCACATGAAAAAGCACAGAAATAGGGTCTCTGTAAGACTGATTGGAAGGTTTAAGATGAGAATGTCAATGTTAAGGTTTTCCTTTAAAAGTATTAGGTCTGCTTAGGCTGAAATTGTTCCTGCTTTTGCACAAGTATAAACCTGTAGCAATTGAATAAACGGAGAGTCAGTGCCATGGTTTAAACAACTTTATGACAACTATGATAGGCAAGATCCTCAGCTCTTCTGTTTTTTTTTTTTTTTTTTTTTAACTTTTCTCAAGGTTATTGGAGTTGAAACACTTTACATCATATATAAGCAAATAATTTTCGTTCCAATATAGTACCAGCACTTGCTGAAAGATGACAAATCCAATGACCCTGTAATTCCCTGGCTGACTCTTTAAATAAAGGACGCTGGCTAGCAGCAGTGCTGCAAGGCAGATAGATGTCATTCCGTTGGAAGGTATCAAATTCTGGTGCTTTTGGAAAGAAGCTGGGTTTGTCACTTACAGGGAAATCTCAAAAAGGAACATGAGAATTTTAGGAGAGTGTGCTTCAGGTTTGCTCAACATTTTGATGCAACTGTAAATCACTTGTAAGTAAGCTGAGATGAATTAAATGTTCATAATTACAAGCTGCTAGCCAATCTTTGTACTGTTTTTGCCCAAGTACTGCTTAAATTACTACAGCATATTTTATAGACAAAAAAAAAAAAAGTGACTAATTAATACCTGCAACATCACTAGACTCATGTAGGAATAACAGTGAGAACGAGCCAAACTAACTCTGTTGGTTGAATAGGATAATTATTTATTGGATTAGAGGTGGGGATCCCACTTAATATATGGGTGATCAGCCATTCCAGGCACTTTTCAGCAGCTCAGTAGAGAGGCCAGGAACTGAACGGAGGTAGAGGTTGAACTATTCTCCAGTTCCCTAACGTGGCTTCTTCTCGTGAGGGTTATGTGCAAAATTGTGACTAATGAGAAATGCATGTCCTGCTGGAGCACAGCTGCCTGTGTTTGCTGGATGAGTGAAGACCTGCAGGCCACTTTTCAGTTGCAAGTGTTTTAATGGTGATAAACACTAGCTTTTTATCAGATTTTCAAGCAGCATCAAAAATACACATGCAAATTGCTGATCTTGGTTGATCTCAGGACCTATTTTTCCTGTGACAGCTGGGGCCATCTTAGAAGAAGGCGATGATAACAATGTGATAAAAGCATTTTTCTAGACCTTTGTAGTTGGTGAGAGAGGATGTTCAGTTTACCCCAGATAGTAGCCATAACCTGTAAACAGCAAGGCTCTTATGTGCTATTTTCTGAAGTGTGGTTCGGGGAGGCTGACCACTAGCTGCTGCTATTAGCAGTGGAACAGCCACACTCCGAACGTTGGACAGATACACATCTAGGTCAATGCTGCCAGGAGCCAAAAGTGTGTGGCTGCAGCCACACAGTGAATGTATCTTTATCACTGCCACTGTGCATTTCTAACTGTTGTACAGAGGCCTACATCTGACAGGAACAAGATTTTTGATTTAATATCTAAATGCCTTTGAAACTGGGCCTTCATATGAGAGAGAAACTAGGGTTCTTCACTTTGTTTGTGCAAAAGGTTACTTGGAGAACTGGAAGATTTTCTAGATTCATAGGGTCACTTAATCATTAGCTTTATTAGCTGGCACAGCAATATTGTTAGCCACGGTAGCTTGTACTCTGGCGTGAAAGCAGAAACGAATCCAGGAATACCAGCACTGGTAGAAGTCAGGTAGGGCTTTGCTCTCTCAAATCTAGTGTTGTGTGGGTTTTTGCCTTGGACCGGCTGGTGAGAATTTTAAAAGTGGAGGTTGTAGTCAGCATTATGGTTATGATATGTTGTACTTTCATTGCCATGTGTTTGTAATGAAGGGTGGCTTTTATATACCTACAATTGGAAAGCATTAATTCCTGACGTGTACCATCTGGATACAAATATTATATCTGGAGAATGTGTTTTTCACAAAAAATTGCCTTTTCATAATAGGTACAATAAATAGAGAAGATCTACCCAGGCAGGTAGTCCTCTGCTTTTTCACAAAGGAATTCTACCTTTAAAAAAAAAAAAAAAAAAAATTTACTTGTGTGGTAAACTGAAATGCCAAAAGCAGGATTTCTATATCCAGAATTAGAACTCAGGGGTTCCTAATTACCATTCTTTTTCACATCAATTGTTTTTTAAAACATCTTTTAAGAATCCTGTTAACAACAACAAAAAGGACACAAGACCTAATCCTCCTCCCATCCTTTATGTGTAGAAGAAAACTTGCAAAAACACTTTATGCAGTATGTATGAAAAGTGAATGATTTTTATTTTTAATCATAGTATTTTACTTCCCTGAAATTTGTCTTCTCTCTTGGAGGTTCAAGAAAAGAGGATCTGTAACCCTTCTGGTAGCATTATTTGTAATCTCTTCTAAATTTTCTTTAATTACAAATGTCTTGGATGCATTGTTTGAAGGCTTTATTGGAATGACACAGTCAATTAGATTATGAATATTTGGGCTTGTGCCATATTCCAGTACTTTCTTACCTATTTTTCCATGCACATAACATTCCTAATAACTTCCTATGCCAACATATTCTCTGCTTTCCACAACAGAATAGACTTTCCTTACCTCTTTCAATTTCAGTAGTAAGCAGAACATGCTAAAAACGTAGGTGTGTGTGCATGTGCCTGTGTGGCATCCGGTGTTTACACTTTTAGTGGACATTTCACTCTCAGCCTTTTCCATCCCCAATGCTTTATGTGGTCAGCTGTGGCTCTGCAAACCTGGCCAGCGCCCTGTGGGAAGGCATGAATAGCCCTTGTTGTGCTAGCACACCTGTGTTCTGTGCACAGCTGTTTGGTTCACAACAGGGTTGCTGTTAGCAGTTATGAAACATTTTCACACCACCCACCCACTATCCACTGGTTTATAACATTTGCTGGCACTTCTGTCAGGCTTGAACTTCTTTTTTTTTAATTTAAAGGACACCAGGATACTTTATGGATAGGGATAACAAGCCAAATTGGGTAACACCTTATTAAAAATATTCCCTCTCTCCTGTGTCAAAGATTACTCTTTTTACTGTCTGTGGTAAATCTGCAACTATAAGAAAAAGTGATTCTATTTATTTAACTTGTTGGGTTTTTTTTTTTCCCTAGTTATCAGCCAGTTTTGTGCTGGCCAGAATTTAAACAATCTGGAACATTATTTTGGGGTTTTTTTTCTATATATTGTTAGAGATGCAAGTCACCCATATGTTCTGCATTTTATCTGTATGTTATAATATGAAGTTAAGACACAGAGCAATAGAAGGCTATCCATATAGCTAGCTTTTTAAACCACCAAATATGGTTTGATGGATAACTCAACTCTTTTGAAAAGAAGATGGATAAAACCTCACTTTTCTGCTAGTCTGGATGACGTCAAGTCACCAAAACAGAAAACTGAGCTGAAAGAAAAAAATACAAAATGAGGAGGTAAAGTGAAGCAGGTGCTCCATATGGAGGGTAAAAAAGACAAATTAACTTAATGTAAAAACTGCTTCATTTCTATAAGAGAATGCTATTTAAATAGACTAGGAAGACAGCTGAACTCTTCTGTGTAGTTTTATCAGCTGTGTTTTGTATCTCTCCATGACACAGTATGTGGCTCTTTTCTGAAAGCAGGACAATGTGTTTTGACAGCCTTTGGCAGTGAGAGCAACAGTGAGAAAAGCAAACGAAAGTGATTCAAATTAACACAAGCTGGCTGTTGTGAAGCTGGACCATCCAAAGCATTTCTCATGAATAGAGAACATCAGATATTGTAAGATGCGACACAGCCAACTGGGTTAGAAATGACAAGAAAGGGCTGCTGCTAACACTGCCCTCCATGCCATCACCTACAGAAGACATGGGTTGTCTTTGGGGAGGTACAGGGGCATTTAGCTCTGGTCCTGTTTGACAATGTGAACAGATCCCACCCATACTGAGTTCCATTTAGGACCTGCAGGGAAAACAGCATCAAGCAGAAAAGCAAAGCTCAATTAAAATTGCTTTAGGTAACCTTGACCATTTCTGTAGGGGATAGCTTTCATGGGAAGTTGTTCTTCTGGATCACACATGGATGTGTGTTTATTTTGCCATAATGTGACTGCTGACAGCTTTTGTTTTTTAAACACTTTATTGATTGAGAATGATTGAGAATTTATTATATCTTATTAGTTTTCTGAAGTGTTTCTAATTCAAAAGAGAGGCAAATGTCTTTGGTAACCTTATAATTAAAGAATTTTTTGTTGATGCTAGAGCAATCTCCATGAGGTCCAGTCCTGCTCACTTGACTCACAGATGACTGGTTTGAGGAGTTCAAAACAGTCCAGAAATGAATACCCTTAAAAGTACACCAAAGCTGAAAAATCTGATTTTTGCCATTCACTTCCTCTTCTAGTCTTGCATGACAATCTTTTCCTTTCATATTCCTTTGCTGCTGGTAAGAACATACTAATTTCTGAGGGGTAGAGTGCTGTGGCCCATCTCTCTGTTTTGCATGCCACAAAGTTACTTTCTCTCATGTTTGAACTTCTGAAGAATCTTCCTTTTACTTAAGACCCTTTCATTTTGCTTCTCTCCTTAGTGGCTTCTTCCATCTCATCATCAAATGAATCTTCAGAAAAAATTCAAAGTATCTGTTGTTTTCTTCTCCTTCCCACACCTGCCCACGTTTGACTTTTTCTCTCATACCCAGTGCCTTTCCACTTTCATTCCCAGCTGGAAGACCTCCTCTTCTCATTGTAATAAAATCTTTTTGTTTTCCCCTTAGGAGTTATGAGAAGGACTGGAACCCTTCTACAGCTATTTCAGTCCCCCATAAGCCCTAATAGATTTTACCTCCACTCTGCCCTTTGAAGCAAAGAATTGTTGAAGATGCAAGAAATTAAGTGATTTGCCCAAGGTCATAAAGAAAGTGAATGGGTAAATTAAGCCCAAACCTTGTGGATCTTAATCCTAGCTGTGGAGGCTGCAATAGCAATGGTGAGGAGTGTAGAAAGTCCAGGCAGATGATTTGTGTTCCTTACTTATGGCCAAATGTGACACAAATAGAGGCACCCTGTTCCTGACGAGGAGAGGCGGGAGAGGGGGACATAATTCATGCTATTCAGATTCTGCTATTTAGCATTTGTCGATCTCTAATGGGATATTTGTAAAGTATAATATTTTCTAACAGCTGTAAGGACAAGAGAGCCTAAAATTTCTCCCTATACATAATATCCATGAAATTGCATTGAATATTGTAATGATGTGTTATGCTGCCATTAGCTCCCTGTGAATACCTAATTTGGAAGGTTAATAGAATTGACAAATGTGTATACTGTACACGCATTGTCAGTACTAGTTAATGGCAACTCTCACATTTTTATTTGGAAAATTATATAAAACTGAAAGTGACAATTATTGTAACTTCAATCTTTTTTGGAATCTAGCACAGTGTGCAGTTTATTTAAATACGGCTGTATGTGTTTTAAATTTGTATACCATCATATGAAGTCCTCTGCTCATCATGTGATTATATACTTAATTTTTGTATGAATGAATGCAAGTATTGTAGTCTTTTATAGCATATTGGGCCAATCTTTTGGTTTTTGTGTGTATTCCACACTAAAATACCGTAAGTCCTTGTCTTCCTGTTGGCTCAACAGTGCTTGATTACAAAACTGGTGCCAGTTCATTCAAAGAGACATCACACATCCAGAATGAATTCCCCCAGGCAAGGAAAGTATGCTAGAGTACACTCTGGTATTTTCTGTAGATGGTTGAATATCATAAAAGGTCACCTGCAGCTGCTACTGCTTTCATGTATGAATTTGACGAGATCCTTGAAGTTTGGCCCCTAAATATTTCTGTGGCTCTAGAAAGTACTTCTTTAGGTCAGGGTCACATTTTTAGGTCTAAAGAGTTTGACTTGAGAGCTTTTGGTATATACCTGTTTGATTAGACAGAGCTTTGCATTGTGAATGATCCCTTATCATCTCGGGGATCTCAGAATCATCTGCTAGGAAGTGAGGAGACATTACAATGAAACTTTGTGACACACAGCAGCACAGATGATGTAGAAGATTCATCTGAGTCTTACAAACTGGAAAAGAGTGGATGGATGGAGTGAGTGAGAGCTGCACAGTCCACTTTCCCTGTTACTTAAGTTTTGGGCATCTCTTCAACTCCTTATGGAGTTTCTTTTGGGAGAGCAGGTGTCACCAAGGAGGGATGCTGCCTGAGGAAACTATATATGTCACTTCCAAGAACAAAGCAGTCTTTTAAACCCAGAGCTATACTGAGCCTGTGAGTCATACATCTTTAGATCAATAACCAAAATGGTTTTGTGTGTGGGGGCAGCCCCAAACAGAGTGACTCAGCGCCGGCAGTTCCGCATTCAGCATGCTTCTGTGCAGGATCTGGTTTCAGATGACTGATTGCGGGAGTGGGGCAGGGTGATGTGTGGAGGCTGAGGCACCTCTTGTGGGTACAGCGGAGAGGAGTTTTCTTTTTTGATACTCAGCACACCTGCCTCTCATTCAGCTTCATGCAGGAGCTGTGTTCTCAGGCTGTCCAAGATGCTGCCTGCAAAACAGCAGTTTGTCTGGCTGTCTCTGGCATTTTTTGTAAAGTGACTTGGAAATGGTGAGGTTTAAGATATACTTAGGTTTTGAATCTGTTGTGGGTTTTTTCCCTTTTGTTATGTTGTATTAAGAAATACATGGCAGAATCTGGTGGAAGAATACATCTATTCAGACCCTTTGTCACGGATGCCACAGATTCCAATGATCTAAAACTGAATAGCGATCAAATGCTTGTCCCTCTCACACTTGACAACAGGGACTCTTTCTGCTCTTGCTCCAGTCCTGGTGGCCATGTCACATCAGATTTATGGTAATCCCTGGCATAAACTGAGGTCCATCAATCGGCTCATGAACCTCTACCCTAAAAGCACAGATCACACTTCAATCTTTGCCTCAGGTGTGATTGTCAATGTATACATTGATTTGAAATAGGAAATTTGGAACTTGGAAAAGCTTCACAGAGATTTGTCTTGTTAAGTGGGAGTGTTTTGTTCCTCTGTGGATTAATGATTTACTGATAGCTCGGTAAAGGATAAGGCATGGCTGCAGCTGGCCTATTGAAGGAACACTGCATCTGAAGAAGTTAGGCTGATTAATAGTCCAGGGAGAGGACACTTGAAGCCAGCTCCTGAATGGAGGAGGGGAGATGAATTTGAATGAAACTTCATGCAAAACTCCAACGAGGAGTACAGCATTGTAAGTTAGCCTTTTTCCTTGGCTGCAGGTTCCCTCCCGTGAATGTATATTTAGGATGGAGAATGTATACCATCTCTGAGACCCTGGCCATGTGGATCAGGTGTGGTTTAGATCCTGTTTGGCAGATATAAAGAAAGACAGGGAAAAAGAGAGTAGTGGGCCTTTTGGACTTGGTTTTAGACAAAGTTTTATTTCCTTTTTATCAGCTATATGTTATAAATCTCTGCAACTGTGTTGCTTATTTTGGATTCAATAAATGAGTAATTTTCCTTGCTTTTGACTTAACTTGGCTTGTGCTGAAGATGATTTCTAATGATGACTAGCATAAAAAACCTACCCTGAAAAATGGTATATAGGCACAGTGTAGTAACAACTAAGTCCCCAACACATTGCTCCATGATATCCCATGATCAATAGAAATGACCATCTCCGAGTGGAACACTATGGGAGCTGTATTAATGTAGAATTTTTGATGGTCCAGCACAAGGCGGAAGGTCTTGTGCACACACAAAACATACTGATCTTCCAGGTTCAGATTCCTTTCCAGGGCTATTGGAGAGCACATAAAAAGCAGGTAAAATGCTTTAGCTTTCCTTTGAAAGATCTGACTTTTGTATATTGAAAGATATTTGGCACATGAAGTCTTCCATTTTTTTTTTTTTTTTTCTGACCAATTTGCATCTGGACTCTATGTTTGCAGGAGGGAGATAGATAAGACTGCTGCTGCTGAATCAGATTTACTTCAAGGTCAGGAACTAATGAAATGGGAGTAACTTGGAGAAAGAAAGTAATTTTAAGGAAATATTTAAAGTTAAATGATTTTTCCTCAAGAAAGATAATAGGAGCATCAAATTTTTGGAGCTTTTTACTATTTCAAGCAGAAGAAGAAAATTAATGGTGAGTTGTCTTGAGAGAAGATGCTGCCAGGGAACCATTACTGGGGCCCTAAAGCAACAGGAGGCTCTCTGGGCTGGGAGTGAACAAGCTCCATAATCAAGGGCCTGTCCCACCACCCCCAGCAGGGCTTTCTTCTAGGAAGTTTATTCCCACCCTGAGGGTAGTAGGTGTGGAGCACTGACTCCTCAAAGAACACTTACTTTGTCGACAGCTAAGGTGCTACCACAGGAAGGAAGCCTCTCTAGAAGAGCAATGCCTTGCTTTTCACAGAAAAAAATAAATGTTGAAAATCTGACTACAAACATAGGGTGGATGGTGGGCAGTAGGAAAAAAATGAAACAGAGTAACATAACAGAAAGCTCTTCTGATATCTGTGGAACATAACAGAATTCCCTGCTATCAAGCACATGTGAATAATTATTGATTCCTTATGATTAATTTCAACATCCAGTGAAAAAAACTCCCACTGACTTCAAGAGGTGCTGAACTGAGCTCAGGGAAAGAAAAAAAACCCCACACTGGTCATTTATTAGGCAGCATAATTTGGAGAATGAAAGTCTCATTTATTTTCTTATAAAAAAGACAAGGTATAAGATACAGAGAACCTCGTTATACATAGCCTTTTCCTATCTTGAGATGCATCATTTGGGAATGTGTGATACCTGAGGTGTGGGAAATGGTGCTACAGCAGAAGCAGAAGCGGCGAAAGTTAGAGTTCACAGTTCTGGGAAGGGTGATTACTCTGTTCCTTCTTGAATGCATTTGTTTAATCTGTGAAAATCACCATCTTTTCATAAAATGTCTATTCTATGCAAAAAAAAAAAAAAAGAGAAGCGGTACCATTTCTCTGAATGTATTTCGTATAAGATATAGCTCTGCCTATGCAGCTGTTTCCAAAGCTAGAAGGAAAAAAAAAAAAAGTTTTGCTACTCAAGAGCAAAGACTATTGATAAAAAAATTATGGTTTATCCTTGACTTTCTAACCTTTGATTTTAAACATAAAAATAAGGGGAATACCTGTCACCAAAATAGTTTTATTGAATCAAGGAGATACAGACAAAATAACAGTGGTTCTGATGTGAATTTTTGCTGTGGTGCCTTCTAATTGGGAGGCAAAATTTGAAGTATTGCCTCTATCTGAGGTTGGGGGAGGGGGAACAAAAATTGTACTAAGTCCAGCCTCTCCAAATTTCTCTGCCAACTTTTCCCTTTATAGCTGATGAGCTAGCACTTAGGATATTGAGCTTTGTTCAGACAGCATGGAAGTTTTCATGACTTTCATGGTTCTTTCATTCTTATCTCTATCCTTTAATTAAATGTATGTTGGACATAACATCCAGCTTTCAAATTTTCCCTCAATTATTCCAGGACTAGATTTGTCATGGTCAAACCAGAAATTCAGCCAAGTGGAAATATTCTATCCATTGCCTACTCCAAAATAGTTCAGACTATGTAGAATTAATTTCCCTTAATAGCAGTCAAGTGTTAGCACTGTCTTTTGCAATCCACTTGTCATCCTTGTTGTCCTGGTAGAAAATCATCTTTATGGATCATATTCAGGGTATTCAAGTGTCACAGGGATCAGGAACAGCATTATCAGGGAAGCAGAGGAGGCTGTCAGCTTCACACCAGTGCTCCCTGACAAAGTGCAAGTCCTTATGATAGTATAGTATGTCACAACCCTGCTGTGCTGGCAGCCAGCATATATATGCTGGAAATAAAGACCTGTGTCTGTCCCAGTTTCCTTCCTTCCTTCCTCTGTGTCTTTTGTGGCTTTAGCTCACTATGCCAGACATTGCTGCACTTCTAATTTGTTCTTTATTTCTAGGAGAAATATTGCAGCCTGAACAGGTTAGCCCTGTAGGAGCAGGCTTTGGCTTTCAGCTCTGTGGGATGCAGGCAGCACGTGGAATACAGGGCATGAGGGATGCTCAGCACCCAGCATTACAGGATTCTTGTTTTCTCCTGGCTTTGGTGAGTTTGCCTGGGTGAATGAGGCTTACCTGTGGGAGTTGTTGCTAAGCTTATTTTTGATATTTCTTTAAAAAATCTTCTGTGCCTGTTGCCAAACACACAGGATTTGTTTTCAGACTCTAACTTCTCAGGTAAAGCTGTCATGTTTATTCTGACTCACTATATCAACACATAAATATGAGATTTTTTTGTTTACATGTATTGCTTTTTGTGTATCTTTATATAGCCTGGAAATATCTTTTTTTCAAGGCTTTATTAATTTCCCGGGTATGAAAGAATGAGAGAGAGGAAAAAAACCCCACTGTATAACTTAATCTCAGAAGATGTATTTGGGCTCATGTGTTGCCCATGACAGTGGAGTATGGTTAAATCTGGGACAGATTTGGGGTTATATTTTCCAGGATAACTAGTGCCCTTAGTTTTGACCATCAATTGACATAAAAATTTTTTTTCCACTTTTCAACATGAAAGCCATGAGCCATCCTCAAAGTGAGTGTTGCCCATGTAGTGCATTTGAGGAATGGTTTGGGGCAGGCTGACTTGCATTCACAGGTTCTGTAATCTGTCATCCACTTTAATTTACAAACATTTTCACAGGCTGCAGACGGTGGCTCTCTGCTCAGTTTAACCACAAGCTCATTCTGCTTCCCCACAGTTTGACCTCTCTGATGAGCTACACATTAATGTGTTTGCAGCCTCTGTATGTATATCTGGATATAGACTTGTCAAGGCATGCACAGCACAGAAATATTTTTTTATTTTCAAATGTGTTTGGTTTTGGCTGTGATCTCACTGGTCATTTATTCCTGGTAAATGATCTTCATGGTGTCAGCTGGCCAGTGTTGAGCAGTGCTGTTAAATACTGGCCCATTGTTTTCAAAAAATCAGAGAAGATAATTCTTGGGCTTGTAACAGAATTAGACTGCAAAAGACTTTGAGAAGTTGGGTAGTCCTGCCATATTGGTTTAAGG